>JAHBCN010002592.1:0-88340 GCA_019359885.1 Listronotus oregonensis
TTTTTTATTTTGTTTATTTCAAATTTACGAATCTTTTAAATAAAATTAAAAATAAATTCGGTGTCAATTTTTATTTGGAAAATAAAAAAATGGGTATTTTTTTAAGTTTTTTATCAATAAAATGCCTTTATTTAAGTTTAGCATTTTCTATGATTTGTTTCATATTATTCTACATGTAAAGACAAATAATTTAATTTTTTTTAATATCAAGTTTTGGATCTCAAAAAAAATTAATTGAAAAATTGACATTTTTATTTTTTTAAATCTTTTTATAATGAACTTTAAAAATAAAAATATTTAAAAACTTTAAAAAATTTTAATCATGTTGATTTTATATCCCCAAAAAGTAGAGCCACACATCTAATTACCTTACTTTTTATTTCTACGACTTTTAACTACTTTTTCTTGATAGGGGATGACTTTACTTTTATAGGGTTTTTCTTATCAAAACAAACAAGTTATAGTTGTTTCATAGTTTTTATGACTTAAAAATACAAATTCATGTCTTCAGATTTGTTTTTTAAATGTGGGAATTATTTGTTTACTTTTTGGGAATAGTTTCACCCCTTTAAAGTGCCAAGATTATATTTTTAACCTTTATTAATCCTTATTTATCACGAAAGTACCCTATTTTGCATTACTAAGCTATATTTATAATGGAAAACATACGATAAACATTGTGTTCCTATTTTATATTTGTTTTTCCGTAATTTTTAACTTCGAAATAGAGGTAATTTTGAAATTTTTTAAAAAACAACAGATAATCATCATCTTGGTTAGTTCTGGTTAGTGATAAATGACGAGTAATTTCTAGCTTGCATGATATTTTCATCTTTTCTCCCTGGTCGCAACATGCTCAAAAACAGGCGAAAACACAGCTTATTGCTGTAACTTTTTTGTTTTTGACTCTCCATTAATGGCGGCACGTAAGTGTGGTCTCCGGGCGCCTCCCTTTCCAAAAAAATTGTAAATTTACAATAAATGTTTATATACATTTCAATTAATAATTTTCGTACCACTTACAATTTCATAAAAAAATAATTTAACATCCAAAAACTATTTTTAGCTTCTTAGGCTTTATGGCTTTTTTAACCCTGGAGTTTTCGTTCAGCTTTTCTTCTTTCAACATTATTAGTTTCAAAAAATACTTAAAAATAATTACGAAACTGAAATCAAATTTAGTAAAGTCAACATCAATTACTTAAACTGACCATTTAACACATTTTAGTTTTGTTTCTGTTTTTGTTATAGATGCTTTGATTAGTATCCGATCTAAAGAAAAAGTAAATACTGCACGAAATCTCTACGTTTTCATCGGGTAGCTCTCGTACATCCATCTCGTTCAAACCATTTCATTTCGCGATGGCAAGCTCAGTTGAGATCTGCCAGGATTTAAGCCTGGAATCTGCAACATACGCTGCAACTTGTTGAAGCTCCTGCATTTTTTCTCCTCAGCTGGTGTTCGAGTGTTTACTCCAGCCTTCACGTTAAAAACAATCAGGTTTTTTTTTAATAGGCAATATAAACACAAGAATTGAGGCATTTAAAAAAATATCCAGATTTGAAAAAGATTGGTTATAATAGTTATTATTTCAATGACTACATTAGAAAGTGAAGGGTGTTTTTCAACTTTAAAATTAACCAAAAGTTTTTGGCGAAATAATAGGGGCAAAGAAAGATTAAATGTTCTTGCAATGATCTCTATTGGAAAAAGTTATGGTTAGTGACATTTTAAACTTTAATGAAGAAGTAATTAGAACGTATTACAAGTTCAATTATATTCTGACTTTTTGACCTCCTTTGCGTTTTTTTTATGGCGGCGGCCCTGGGTGTATATCAGTTATTGTAGATGGCGACTCCTCTAGTTTACATCAAATTTATGCTACGATACCCCAGGACCCACTACATGCACCAACTCTGTTTTTACTTCACATTAAAGATTTGTTTCTCTTCCACAATTTACCCAATATAAAGTTTTGCTGACCTAGTACCATTCATTTTAAAATTCAGTTTTTGACGCCAATCTCTAAGTCTAATTTGGAAAGCGAGCACGACAAAAAACACAAGTTTACAAAATTGTAAAAACATAGTAATATTGATATTACTTCATAAGTGAAACACAAATAATATAACATATAACGAACAGAAAATTCAAATTTATACGATCGTGCGTAAACAAAAATAATCTTAAAAATTAGTTGAATAAATTAATAAATTATTAATTAATAATATTAATAAATAAAAAGTGTTCAGCACGGTGTAAATTTTAGCGGCCTCCCCCAGTTTGGTAGCCGATAAATTAACAACATTAGCCACTGGTCGACAGCAAATTATTCCTGATAAAATACGACTGGTGTCCTGCCACTGTAATTTATTTATTCTTCCTCAATATTTAATAAGCCGCTTATTAATTGCGTAATTGCGTGATACGGAGAAAGAATTTTAAAAAGCTTAGTTAAAAAACTTTGGACTCATATTGGTCATTAAGATCGTAACAAAAATGGGGTATAAATAAATCTCCAGTTCATTTATTTATTCACCAAATTCATTTAGAGATCGAAGATATACAAGTTGTAAAATAAAATTTGAAGTCTACTTAATTTAAATCGCACAAATACAGTTAATCGTCCAAAATATCATGTCAAAAAATTAAAACTGCAGTTTAAAAAAAGTACTGGACGGGCAGTGTCCGCATTAAGCCTGTTTAAACTACATATTAAAAACAATAACTTTCAGGAAGTTGAGCTTTCTAACTTTAAAAGGTTTTTTTCTAATTTTCTTGTATACAATATCATAAGGTAGGTAGGTAGGATTAAAGTGAGTGGACTTTTAACGCCCTCCATTGCGAATGCTCGGTCTATTGTGGCTCACCTTTTTATATTTCTCCCAATAGGATCAGACTTCTAATGAATCCGATACCAGATTGGGAGAGATTTCTTACATCTCCTTTTACTCGTGTCGCTACCGGACACGAGCACAATGTGTTCTAATGTATTCTGGTGTCCCTGTGTCCTGGAGAGTATGACGAGCAGACAATTAGATCCATCATGCCCTCCTCTCCCGGTCTAGTGACGTGGGTAGCTACCAGGTCCTTGTTACAGGAACCAGATGATCTTTCTGAGGCCGCATCTCCGGCCTTGTCCTATGAAAACGGTCCTATCCGCTTTCTATTTAAAGCCAGGGAACCCTTTTTCCTATAAAGGCGGTTCTGTCCGTCTTCTGTTTGGATTCAGGTAATCCTTCCTAAGCAGCTGTTTGTTCGGGATGGATTAGCCCTTTCCCGTGAAACAGACGCCGTTGACTTCAGGGGCACCTTACGAAACGGATTCACCCGTTTCGGTCGGCCCAACTTAGTCTGCTTGTGACCTTGAGTGGCACCTCTCGAAACGGATTTATCCGTTTCGGTCACCACCTTTGTCACTTTTTTCCTATGAAAGCGGTTTTGTCCGCTTTCTGTTTGGAAGCTAGGGAAGTAATAGTCCACCACGGCAGAGCTCCGCATTACCGCAGTAAGGCTAGATACTCTGAGAGGTCGCCTTGTATCTCAGAGGCACCGTTGGAGACACCTGTTTAAGGCACAAGATGACATTAACTCATCAGCACGGTATGCTAGCACTTTGAGCTAAGCCTTGTGTTCATCTTAGCTTCGGTTTCCGTTCCATACGCTAGCCAAAAGAGTTGCCGATAACCAGCAACTCTAGCGCATGTTCCAAAAGATCCTACACACAACGACGATGTGTGAACACAGCGGTTGGGTAATATCATAAGAGAAATAAATTTGTCGCAAAATATTTCGATTGTACGGCTTAGCAATTTTGTGAATGACATTAACACTCTCCTGGCGGCTCGGGGTTTTGTATGGTGTGTGTGAATGGCATCCTGTACCTTAAACAGGTGTCTCCAGCGTTGCCTCTGATATACAGGGTGACAGACCTCGGAGTATCTAGCCTTACTGCAGTAATGCGGGGCTCTGCCGTGGTGGACTATTACTTCCCTAGCTCCAAACGGAAAGCGGATAAAACCGCTTTCATAGGAAAAAAGTGACCAAGATGTGCTGACCGAAACTGATAAATCCGTTTTGGGAGGTACCACCCGAGGTCCCAAGCAGACAAAGGTGGTTAAGTCACAGGCATCCAGGACAAACAGGTGTTTAGAAAGGGATCCCTTAATCCAAACAGAAGGCGGACAGAACCGCTTTTATAGGGAAAAAGGTTCCCTGGCTTTAAAAAGCGGATAGAACCGTTTTTATAGGGAAAGGCCGGAGATACGGCCTCAGAAGGAACATCTGGTTTCTGTAACAAGGACCTGGTAGCTACCCACGTCACTATACCGGGAGAGGAAGGCATGAGGGATCTAATCGTCTGCTTCTCATACTTTCCAGGAGACAGGGACACCAGAACACATATTGTGCTCGTGCCCGGTAGCGACACGAGTAAAGGAGATGTAAGAACTTTCTCCCAATCTGATATCGGATTCATTAGAAGTATATTCCTATTGGGAGAAATATAAAAAGGTGTCAGCCACAACAGACCGAGCGGTCGCGGTGGAGGGAGTAAACAGTCCACTCACTTTAAACGTAACCTAACCTTAGGTTCCATTAGATATAGAAAGTAGGATTCCGGTAAACTAATAGCGTTACCGTAATATTGGTTGAGACATAAAGTTGCGGTAACAGCAAAAATAACTCTTTAAAATTAATTATCATTGTCGAAAATGGGAAAAAATAAGCTTAATTTAAAAAAAGCCTTTATTAATAGTCTTAAGAATAAAGAATGTCAGAAAGAATTGTTAAAATTTGTATTATAAAGTCAAAATCTACACTACAGCATAACAAATTGGCAAACAACGAAATGCCTATGAATGGGTAAAAATAGCCCACCTACAATGAACCGTAAAATACCTCAAAATTTGTAAAATGTCTAGCTTAAAATGCAAACAAATTCTGTAGCAATATGTAGGTATTCAGTTTCGCAAGTAAAAACATTAATAAACTATTCAGCCAAAGACTTATTGATGTAAATACAAATAATTCATGTCATTAAGGTCTACTATCAGTAATATAAAAGCTATATTATCTAAACTATATAAAATTACCAGTAATCAGTGGGTTTAGGTCAAAAAATTAGACGAAGTGAAGATAAGAGGCATTAAAACTAATGTAACTAGCGGGATATGATGCATAAAATAAATTCTATTAACCTTATAAAGAGTTTTTATTATCTCTTAAATTGCCGTCGCATCCTGAGAGTGATACTTGAAAACAAATTTTATTACTTTATAATTTTAATACTTTTGGATTTATTTTGAACGTCGGATGGAATCATAATAAATTCGTGTAAGTGTTCTTATTTATCTATATCTGTTGGAGATAAGGAATTTATGAATTTTTTTCTGACACTAGTTCCTCCTTTTGTAATATAGAAGTGGTCCCCAAGAGCGGGAAGCTTTAAATACTTTATGATTCTAAAGGCAATTTTATTTAAATAAAATACAGTATAACATTAACAAACTAGTAATATACCATTTTTATTTCTTAAAAATAATACCGAGTAAATGTCTTCCCCCTATCTGTAGGCACTCTTGAATTCTTTCATGGAAATTCGCCATAACACGATGCAACATATCCACAGGAATGTTAGCAGTTTCTTTTAAGCCCCTGAATGGTTCTTGGTTTATAAATAAACACCTTTTGCTTTAGGTAGCTTCCCAAAAAGTAATCGCAAGCCGTTAGGTCTGGCGACCTTGACGGCCAGTCAATGTCTCCTCGTCTGGAAATAACATGTTACGGAAACAATCTTTGCAAGGAACTTTATGACTCTCACGTGGTGTGTTAAGTAGCACCATTCTTCTGAAACTTGTTTGATTTTTATGTGGAAATCTGTTCAAGCGGTGACTTAAAAACCGGTTTATCATACCGGTATAATGCACAGAGTTAATGGAAATAGCATTCTTATTCTCATCTTGAAAAAAGTAGGGCCCTCTAATTCCCACTGAAGACATCGCCCACCATACCGTCACTTTTGGGCTATGTAATGGTTGTTCGTGGAGCTCCTGTGGATTTTCTGAACTTCAGAAACGACAATTTTGTTTGTTGGTATAGCGAAAATGAGTGCCTCGTCACATCCACAAATTGTGTATATCGATTTCATTCTCAAGCAGGGTTTCAAAGCAAAACGTAAACGAGTTGGAATGTCTGTTGGTTTCAGTACTTGGACTATTTGAACTTTGTATGGATGAAAATTGAAATTTTATGCAAAATTCGAAGTAAAAGATAACTTACAAATTCTTAACGCTTGGGCTCGTTTCCGGGTAGAACGTTTTGGACTGTCCACAGATATTCTTACACTATCGATGTTTTCAGGCGTTCGTACACTTTTCTTTGGTCCTTTATGTTTGTCATTGACAGCTGAACCTGTTGTTTTAAACTTACGAACCCATTCCTTTATTGCATAAGTCTAGGAAACTCTGCCATGTCGACCATTTTGGAAATAAAGTCGGAAATATCGCTGAGCGGCAACCACACAGTTATTGTTTTTATAGTACGACTTAATCACAAATGCACGTTGCTCACCAGATCAATGCTCCATGATTACTAAATGGCATACAGTGACAGATAATTTTAAAAAACAATCCATGGTCAACTATGCATAGTTACGGAATAACAATATTATCAAAACTCCCGCTTCCGGGGAACATCTTTTATACCTACTTGTTTCCATTATCAGGATGTAAAGAGCTGTTCAGAGATGCGGTATAAAAACAAGATTCGTGTTAAAGAAAATTGATATGATTGTGACACCTGTTTAAACTTTCATTAAAAAGAAACTTATGTAACTCGGGATAATCACATTAAACCAAAGTGTGTCATAGCATTATTTGGATGGATAACTTGATTCTGAGAGATTAGACTGATCTTCTTTATTGAAAATTTAAAAAAATGTGTTTTAATAGAGGTGCATATAGTAGTATTTATGTAATTGTCTCTACAAAAGATTATTTATTTCAATTTATTATTTTTCTACCACGTTCAGGGCAGAAAAATATTTTTTTTGTCACTAAGAAGTTAGAATGTTAGTTACGTTAGATTAGATTAGATTAGATTATTTGAGCGGAGATGGCAAAAATGACCTCCACCACTGCAACCTTTCCAGATTTATTGTGGTTTCTCCTATCTTTTTTTAGAGTACCTTGTCCAGGCCCGTCTTCTTAACTAGACTCCAGAGTCTTGGCTTTTCCTCACCAAGCCTAGTAAACCTAAGCCTACATAGTGCTTCGCAGTGGCACCACACATGAACGGCTATTTCTTCAGCCTCCTGGCAGAACCTACACAAGCTATCCTCCACCAGGTCTATTCTTTCCAGGTGCTTGTTGAGTTTGCAATGTCCTGTTAATTGACCTACCGTTATCCTGACGACTTTACGACTGCGGCTCAGTAGGTCCGAGGTAAACTTGGCCAGCAGGTCTTAATGAACTGCTTTGCCTGTCGTTGTCCTGGTGTTTGTAACCACCAGCTTTGAAACTCTCTGTCTACCCAGCTTTTAATAGATGCTTTAAGGAGTCCTGCCGAGATTCACAGAATGACTCAGGGCCTATCATTTCCATGGCTGATCCTCTTTTGGCTAGGTCGTCGTCCTCTTCGTTACCTGGGTGGCCCTCGTGGCCTGGTACCCAGGCTACCGTAAGTTTTTTTGCCAAGCCGACTTTATCCAGGGCTTGTATACAGTCCCCCACTTATTCAAATATGGGAAGAAATGGACCAAAATGATATACAGTCCCTTATTTTAAGTATTGGCCGGCGCTGCCAAGAAGTTATTCGTGCCAGAGGCGGAAATACTCGCTACTGAGACTTTCGTTTACCATTTATCTATGCTTTTGTTTCTTTTTCTTTGTTGTTAAATTTATTTCTCCATAAAAACATGTTCTGCTATAAAACTGTGTTTCTCTTGTAATAGCTAAGATAACAGAGTAAATCAAAAAACAAAATGTTTTAAAAAGATAAGGCTAGAGTTTGCTTTGTTTTATAAATTAATACTGTAACTGCTAAACTCCACAGGGTGTAATACATTTTATGGAAAAAGTCCGTTATAATTGTTACACCCGTTAATTATAAAAAAATAAGTTTTTATGCGAATAGTAGTATACTAACTTTCTGAAAGAGACAACTTGTTATTAAAAAAAAGCGTCCAAATCGGATAAGTGATTTCGACAAAAATTAACTTTAAACTTTTGGTTACTTTTTGGTGATGCGTTAATTTATTGGAGAAGTGTACTAACCATTGTTTTGATTTCTAAAATTTCCAATATTTTCGAGACATATTCAAAAATTTCAAATATTTTTATTTTATTGAAAATATTTTCATTGGAAATATTCCCATTTGCAACACTATATAATATGGATTTATATTTACATTTTTTTTGACAGACATTGTTGCATAAATAAGTATATTTCGAAAGGTACCCATTATTTCCAGTTTTAAAGAATGGACATATACATTTGTTTTGTACTTATAATAAGGTATAAAACATAATGATCGTAGTAATACCTCGCAAAGGTAAAAGCAGAAAATTTCCTTTTCTGATACCACTTCCATTAATACCATTAATATATTTTACCAACATAGTTCGAAAAAAAATCATGTACTTATATATACATCCTTTTTTGGACAGATATTGCTTTTTATAAATAAGTATATTTCGAAAGGTACCCATTATTTTTAGTTTTAAAAAACGGACAACATATATATTTGTTTCGTACATATAAATAATTATAAAACATAATCGCCGTAGTAATACCTCGCATGGGTAAAAGCAGATAATTTCCTTATATGATACCACTTCCATTAATACCATTAATAGATTTTACCACCATAGTTCAGAGAAAAAAATCCGACATGGATATTCTAACGAACGGACGATCATTCCACAGCTTAAGCTTCAATCGGGCGGTCCCTTTCAACTTTTTAAATTGTTTACATTATTTTCCTGTATTAATTACCACCGCAATAGGTTGTTTTAATTGATGTTTGAGTCAATCGCGCGCACTTATCAGATGATTATTTTAATCAATAGTTTTTGCAGACGCTAATTCTTTCTGGTCGCTACGTTATTTTTGTGAGTAGAGTATTATTATTTTTAAACTTTTTAAGCGTTTTTTTAATTAGTTTTCTATTTTTTAAAATTTTAGACTAAAAAATAAAAAAGGCCCTTTTTTCAATTTTAAAAGGAATGAGAGTAGTCTGTAATACAAAAGGTGGGTTTAGGAATAAACATGAAGCTGGAGTGACGTTAGAGTAGAGTTTGGTTTTATAGTCACGAAGCTTTAGGTTCATGGACTAACCGAATACTAGCAGTAGTTTGAATCCCAATATCATTTTTCAATTTCTTCGTGTTTTGTTTAAAGTATGACCAATAGAATATGTACCTATATTAGTTATTTATTATATTTATTATATATTTATTATTATTATTTGTTAACCACAAATTAAACCTAAATACCTCTCATAAAACAAAAACATAAAATACCTATGAAAATTAACTAACAACCAACTAGTAAAACGTTTAACAAAAATTAAAACCCAACCTACGCATGCCCACTTTAAAAGTCCCTTCTAGAGAGGTACAACTTTTATAGTAAACTTTTGCAATGCAAACGAATTTTTAGAAGCGCTAATTATTACAAATCCATTTCACTAACGGCCTTAGGAACATATACAGGGTGAATTGGGAGGAACGCACCAAACTCCAAGTGTGTATTGTACACGTAAAAATAATTTTAAAAAACCCATTTGTTCTTATACGATTCCTAAATTACCATGATTAAGATGATTAACACACTGATACTGATACTAACACATGTCAGAACAACAAAACGGACCAAACAATCGGTACCTACAGCATTTGTGATAAGAAGCGGTAAATTAATTTAAAACATTTTATGCTATAATTTGAATGAGAATCGGATAAGAACATATGAGTTTTTTTTAATTATTTTCACGTGTACAATACTCACCTGGAGTTTGGTGCGTTCCTCCCTACTTACCTTGTAGAGTAAAGTGAGTGAATGAAGTGCGTATACCAAACCCAGCAAGAGAAGAAATAAAAGTGGTTATTTTTTAAACCGTGATGTTTGACTTACAACTTTATTTCCGCAATTAAAACAGTGACAACAAATTAAAGATGTGATATCAGAAATGTCGTTATCATTTTATAACATACTAGATGAAAAGCCTGTCTCCGCCAGGCGAGAGACAATATTAAGTAGCCTCTGTCTCCGTAAGACGCCTTCGTACGGCTAACGGTAAAAAAGCACTTTTTTGCTCCTATTTTTGTCCCGGGGGTGAAATTCAAAAAACGGGCTTCGTTAGGTTCTAGCCACTGCTAAAGACTACCACTGTGCCAAATTTCATGATTTTAGCTCAAGCCATAACTTCAGAATCACGTGGACAGACAAATAAATATATATACCTACCTACATATAAATATATCCACATTAGCAAATTATATATATGGATATCTACAGGGTCTCCCAACTCTATTTATACACTAAAAATCTCTGCCCCTGTACATAATACAAAAAAACTTGGGATAAAAAATTGTGTGTTTGGTAACACTAATTTTATTAACAATATTAGTACATATACAGGGTCTCTCAAAAAAGTTTTAATTTTTAAGTACGTTTTTAAAAAGAAAACGCTCTGTATATTTTGCCAAATTTTGACTCTACATCAAATACACTATATATTAATTATTGCTGGTTTTTAAGATAATTAAGTAATCAATAAGGAGACTAAATTGGTCATTCTAACACTAAAAGAATTATTTTAAAATAGTTAGGGCAAAAAATAGTACTAAAAACGGTCAGCAATTTAAACATTTACTGCAAGTTGTTACGTTAGTTGTTTTTATTCTTTAATCGTTTTAGAATGATCGATGTAAAATTAAATAAAGTTAAAATTTGACTAAATATAAAGGGCGTTCCATTAAAAAAAACATACTTAACAATAAAAACTCTGTTTTTGAGACACCCTGTATATTTACAAATACTGTTAATAAAATAAGACTTACCAAACACACATTTTTTATTATAAGTTTTTTGTATCATTTACAGGAGGAAAGATATTCAGTGTATAAATAGAGTTGGGACACCCTGTATATCGGTGGCACTATGAAGTTATGTTACTGACAATATACAGGGTCATCCAACAACGACTAAGGAGTGTTATACTTGTGGCTTTTCTTCTTTAAAAAAAAAAAACCTTTAACATAACATAAACATCATTTCTATTTTCTTCCGTAAAATCTAATAGAATATTTAAAAAACTAATTTAAATCAAAACATAAGAGGTATGGCATAAAATTAACATTTTCATAATCGAACACTTTATTAATCTATTTGTTTTTAAAAGCGTTTTATCTTTTTCGAACAGTCTTAATAAAAAGGTTTCGTACTATTTTAAGTAACAACAAAATTAATTTACATTATAAAAAAATTAAGCGATTTAAATTAGAAAATAGGAAATGGAAACAATAAATTCCTGTAAAGCTAAAACTCAAAAAGTCCATATTTTGTCAAAGTCTAGCTCTTTCAGGTATTTATTGCTATATATTTCTACTTTCTAATTTAAATTGCAAATTTTTTATGTGAATTCAAATAATTTTGTTGTTGAAACGAAAGTTCCAATTTAAATTGGTGAGACGCTTTCGAAAACGGATCAGTAAATAAGACATTCCATTTGCTAAATTTTAATTTTATATCGTTTAGTTTTAATTCAATTTTTTAAGTTTTTTTTAGTTTTTACGAAAAAAATACACAAAATGGCTATTTCGTGCGATTTTTTTTTGAGGTATCAAATATTTTTATTTTTAAAGTTTATCAAAAACAGAATAATTAAAAAAAATGTCAATTTTTCGATTTCAAAATAAATTGTAAAAATATTTAAAAAATCAAAAAATTGATCATTTAATTTTTTTTTAAAGTTATTTGTCTTTACTCGTAGAATATAAAACAAATCACTAGAAATTGCTAAAGTTAAATAGATGCATTTTATTGACGAAAAGGTAAAAAATACCCTTTTTTTCAAAATAAAAATTATCACTGAAAAAAATCCTTTTGATATTTTCTTAAAAGGTTTGTAAAGCTACTGTAAAATAGAACAAAATGAAAAAAAACATGCCAGTAATCTAACAATTGCCAAATTCATTTTAGGATCAGAGCTGTCCGTAATTAAATTAAAATAATTGAAAAATCGTATTTAATTACTTTTTACTAATTGGATTACTTTTCGGAAAAGGTAATTGTATTTGGACTATTAATTAATAGGATAATGTAATCGTAATGGGTAATTGATTTTCACGAATCCCAAGTAATTCAATTACTTAGAAAGTAATTCGATTACTTATACATATATTGAATTACTTAGAAATTATTTCAATTAGCCAATAAATAGTTGAATTACTACAAAAAATTTAATTACCTTTTTTTTATGGAAAAACTGCTGGAATTTTGGCCAGCCAGAAAGAGCATCTTAAAACAAGGCGGGCCGCTTTGAATCCGGCGAACGCCGCCTTCGCGCCGATTTATTATTTTCGATTAATGCTCACCGCCACCGTTTTTATACTTTTTGTTTGTGAAGAAATCTGGTGTTGTTTAGGATAGGATAATAATATTTTTTTTATTTTGGAGTCATTTAATGTTGAACTTGCCAAGCAAGCAGTTTAAATAGTGACGTGCGCTTATGATGCATATTAGTATAAATGTTTTATTTGTTCAGTGTATCGTGCTTAATATATGTGGTAATTTAATTAGAGTAATTGCTAAAATATTCAATTACTTTTAGTTTTAATTCGTAATTGAATTACTTTATAAAAGTAATTGCGACAGCTCTGTTTAGGATAGATGGCAACCCTATAGGAAAGATTAAACTTGGCCAAGATTCTTTTAAATAATTTAAATTTGTTTGAAAATAAACTGAAAAAACTTGGTAAAAAAATAAAAACTTATGCAAAATATAATAAAAACAAGCAACAAATAACAACGAATCAGTATTTCAGTGTTGTGACAACGACCCGAATGAAATATAGCTCTACACATAATTTACCGTTTGTACAAGTTAATCATTATGTATCCACAATAATAACTTACACGAAGGCGAATTCTTGGTTACACACATGCACGCTGCCGCCATTTATCTGAAATTTCACAATTTATTGTAAATTGAACCGTCCGCGGACTAATGAAAATAATTAATAACAAAATGAGACCCAAGGTAAAGCACGGGTACTATGGGCCTTTGTACGGCCCAGTGACGTAGGTACGTAGACTATCGTACTAGGGAAACTAGTTTAAGATAATTCGGGAAATAAAATTAAAGAAAGTTTATTTTGGATTTTTGTATAGATATGACACTATACCATCAAACATTTGCATTCAAACAAAATGATATACGAAAAGAATTGGTCCGGACGTTACCAGAATTACTATTCTCAACATCCAATATCCCAAAAAAAATCTATTATTATTGGTCTTTTAAAAAAAAATTAAAATGATTTAAAAGTTTTTTAAAGATAAAAAAAATTTTAAAAATAATTATTTCTTAAAAAAAGGATGGAGAAAATCAACCCGGAACCTTCGGGTTAAAAGCAACCCTTTGCGCCTAACCACCAGCGGTTCAACAGCGATATTTTTTTTAAATATACAGGGGGGGGTTTTAGAAATATTAAAATTGGGAAAAAATTTTTATAAAAAATATTTTGGTTTTTCCTTTTTATATTTTGCGTATACCTTTTTTAACGGGGGAAAAAACCCCTACAAAAAAAAAATTTTTTTTTTTTAAAGACCCCAATTTTTTTTTAAATTTTTTTTTTAAAAAAAATTCAAAAAATTTTATTTAGCATATTATCCCCTATTAATTGTTTACAAGATATTCTCATTAAAATAAAATTTTAGAAAAAAAAAATCCGCTTATCTTTTACTGTTGTTTTCTTTCTGTTTTTGCGGTGTTTGTAGAGGACAAAACAGCCATAGTAATAATTAATAAGTAATTAGATATCACATGACGAGTAGAATGGTAAAACCTTAAAAAAAAAAAACAACATAAAAAATTTTTTAAGTTAAAAAACGCTTTTAATTTTTAAATTTTTACAAATATGGTTATTTCCCAAAAATACGCTAAACCCCCTAGAAACGTAAAACAACATTAAAAATGAGCGGTTTTTTTCCTTTTAAATTTGTATTTAAACAAAACTCGTAAACTACGTAAACGTATGATATGCTAAATAAAAAAATCTAAATTTTTTAAAAAAAAAAAAATGTAAAAAAAAAATTTTTAAAAAAATTAATTTTGTCCTTGTAGGGGTTTTTAACACCCTGAACTAACGTTGGGCCAAAATATAGAGTGGGAAAAAACCCAAAAAATTTTTGTAAAAAAAATTTTTTTTCCAATTTAATATTTAAAACAATAAATGGGGGGTCCCACTTTGATTTCCCCCTGTATATGTATAAAAAAAAATGTAAAATCTTTTTTTTTTTTTTTTTAAAGTCCCTTATTTTTTTTTTAAATTGTAATATACGTACTAAGAGCACTCTATAGCCAAAAAAAAAAATTGGCCAAATCGCCGACCCAAGGCCGTGTCGCCCCTTGTAAGAAAAGAAAATAAACAACTTCATTTATCAACATCAGATTGTCCTCAAGGCAGATAAACTCTTTACTTGTGGCTTTAAAATTTTTTTACCTCTTATACTTTTTTTCATGCCTGACAACTTTAATCAGTGTGACAGTAATAATAGAAAAAATAAGTTTATCGTAAACTCACCAGAGGGCCAAAAACCTCGCAAATGTTTTTTTTTAAATTTCCCGATATTCCAAGTTGAAATACCCGTTCTAGGAGACCCCAAAAATTAAGTACATGCATTTTAAGCTGGGTCCTTGTTTTTTTCCCTTTTTTATATTGGTCATTTTTTTTAATGATACATTTCTTACAAATTATTGTTCTACCTCAATTATTTGAATTTTTGGTATATTGAAGAATGTAGAAATTTTTTTAAAAATCAACCCTCCCCTTTAAAATAATAATGTTCATGGTGCTTATAATGCGTACAATGCTCAAAAAATGATTTGTTAATTAACAGGATGAGAGGTAAAAAAAAATTTACAAGTTGCAAAGCTCATAACACAAAAAAAAAAAAACCTATCTAGCCAAATAGTAGAAATAATAAACACATAACTTGAAAAAAATATTGACCCTTAAGTTGCATAATTTTTCCCGCTACAAGTATTAAGATTGAAATAAAAAGGGAATTGACCATGTCTTCTGTTGCAATAAGATTATTTTTTTATGTGAAAATTTGGGGTATAACTGTGCAAGAGATGAAGGTTAACTTTTCTTTCGTTTGGATATTACCCCCCACTAGTTTTTTTCCCGTTATAACAAAAAAATTAATTTTGTACGAAATGTCAGAAAAGTTTGAATAATCAGTTTCCCCTTTTGAGTCTTTAGGGAGAAAATTTTCAAACTTGGAACAAAAAATTTATGATTTAATGGTCATTTCTAACGTAAAATTTTCCTTCTTTTTAAGGGCTGTGATATTTTTAAGAAAAAAAATCCCTTCATAAATAAAAATGCGTTTAAAGCTTTGGGGGCCCCCCCTTTTTTACACTTCTCAAAGGTTGTTTATTTTTTGATTTTTCCCCTTAAAACTACTAGTATGCCAAATTTTATCAACTTGAGAAAAACCCTAACGACTGGAGATCTGGCAGACAGAAATACAGCCGTAAAGGAGCAAAGGATATACTTATTAAACATAGTTATCCCAAAAAGGTAATTAATTAATTATTTAATTCTTGAATACAAAAATAAAATAACACCGGTCACAAAAAAGTAGTGTGTGCTGGGTGTTGGACTATGATTTTCTGGCGTATTTTTTTTCGCTGAACACGAATATAAAGTCAAAATTGGGGATCAAATAGCAAATAATCCAAAAAATGCGTAATTTTAGATATTAATAATTTTTTTCTATATAAAATGTCAATATCTTAAAAACTATAATAGATACACGAAACTTTATATGACATAAACTATGTATTTTTACTTTTATTTTAAATACCGTAAGGTTTTTGTCTAAATGCAATATTTTTTGAGTTATAATCAAAAAACCGAATTTTCAGGATTTTTTTCTAAATATCCGTTGGAAAAAAATTTGAAAATTAAAATTCTTTTATTTTTAATTTTTTTCTACAAAATTTGAGTAATGTAGGATTTTAACTAAGTAAAATAAATAATTTATAATAAAAAAAAACAAAATCACAATATTTGAAAAATATATTTTTTTTCTATTTTGGAGCGAAATTTTTTGTCAAAATTACATTTACGTTTATATATCCTTAGTCGTTTATCTTATCAAAAATGTTTATATAACTTTTTTATATACAATTTAAAAAGCTTTATTTTTTGTTTTATGAAATTTTTGTATATAGTTTATATAGTCGTAGTCCAAGCATTCAATGGTAGCAGGTTTTTGTCGGTAAATGTACCGTATAGGTTTTTTTGTTTTTTTTTTAATTTTTACTGTTTCTCTCCCTTAAATTTGACTTTACGTTCGTGTTCAGCGGAAAAAAATACGGCAGAAAATCGTAGTCTGACACCCAGAACACCAATTTTTTTGTGTACCTGTGTAATGCTCAACATTAACTAAATAAAGACATAAAAAAACTTTTTATTTTTAAACAACAAAATATTTTTTTATGTCATAAAGGTTATAACCTTTTTTGAAAAATTTACCAAATACTTTGTAATGACTGTTCAAGCATATACATATGCTTAACAACTTAATACCTTAAAACCGAATTTATGAAAATATTTTACATTAAAAACAATACAAATGCTATAATTGACAAGACTGTTATAAAAATTTTAAGAAAAATTGATAACATTGTAATTAATTTAATTACGAAATGTGTTGGTAATTATAATTTGAATACAAACCAAAAAAAAAAAAAAATTGCACCAAAATTTCAATACCTCAGGCCACCTTAACAGTAATATTTTGCCCGTTTACGTGTGTATGTGATGTTCCTTTAAATAATTTAAATTATCGACGTCTTAATTTTTATTTGTTTTAGTTATGTACACATGTTTTTTGATTTAAATTGTTTTTTCTAATGGTTGAGTCAAAAAAATCTATTATTTTTAAAAATTTTAAAAAATGCACTAACATTTTAATCCAAAAATTGTGTTGGAAAATTAAACCATAATAAAAAAATAATATATCTGTTGTAGACATTGAGAAAAGGCCGAAAAGATTGTGAATAATTTAAAATAAAAAAAAAACAGTTTTTATTTCATAAAAACAAGAACCTTTATTTCCTAGAAACTTACATATATACAGTGTGTCCCGCTTTTAATAAATACACCCTGATATCTCAATTATTAATAATGCGAATTTCTTTTCATTTTGGTGGTGATGGTATGTCGGAAAAATGAAGTGTTTGGCATAGTAAATACTTTTATTTACTATTGGCGTGCGGCCTGGGGGAAAAAGACTTGATTTTTGGAAAAGTATATTAGGATTTATTTTAAATATTTTTTTCTGTTAGATTTAAAATCATCATCGCCAAAAATCTCTTAATTCAATCTCAGTCTCTGCAGTGTAAGACTTTTTAATATCAGACGAAAAAAAAATAGTTTAGCATTTTAATTATCTAAAACTTAAGGGCAAAACAATAAGCTCGGTGGATTTGTTTTATTAACTTTTTCTTCGTATTTAGTAATGGGATAAAACCAAAAAAATAATACATTTTTTAAATAAATACCACAGTCTCATAAAAATTATTCCCAATACTATATATCATTTTTCTACACCCCTGATAACACATTTTTTCTATTTAATCTAGATAATGTGGTTTACATGGATCGTGGGAAACTGAATTTTATTACGCCACTGTTCCACACGCAGAGGTGCGATACTCTAATACCGTCCAGTAATAAGCTCCATTCGGCGAGATTTTTTCGAGAATCTTGTTTTCGCCTACACGGAACTCTCGCAGCCTGCTCGAGATAGTCTTGAAAAAAACTTGGACGACATTGACGTATTTATGAGTGCGGTCTTATCAGAGGCAAAACTCCAAAGAGGATTACGTAAAAAGTAAATTATTATTCCTTTTTTAAAAATATTAAAACTATTAAATTTGAAAAATTAATTTAATAATAATACGAATAACTGAACATTTATTAACAAAGTTATATAAAATAATATATCGGGACGCCCTTTTTTGTATTGATAAGAATTTTTGACAACGTGTTTTGCAAACCTTTAACTATTGACCAAAAATTAAGTACTTTTCATTAGAGTTTGCGAAAACCTTTATTTACACTGTTAATCTCCTAAGTTCTGTCATGTCGGGTTGATTATGAAAATGAGAAATTTTCTTAATTCGTCGTGCTCGCAAATGTATCAGACTTTAGGGAGCCCAAGTTGAACCCTCCTATGAAATTCCTAACTTAAAGTTTACTCTTTTATCAAAACTAGTATGTTAGGTTGGGTTAGGTTTAAAGTAAGTGAACTTTTTACACCCTCCACCGCGACCGCTCGGTCTATTGTGGCTCACACCTATTCACATTTCTTCCAATAGGATCAGACTTCTAATGAATCCGATATCAAATTGGGAATGAGTTCTTACTTCTCGACTTACTCGTGCCTCTACCGGACACGAGCACAATATGTGTTCTGGTGTCCTTGTCTCCTGGAAAGTATGACGAGTAGACGATTAGATCTGTCATGACCTCCCTCCTCTCCCGATATAGTGACGTGGGTAGCTACCAGGTCCTTGTTACAGAAACCAGATGTTCCTTCTAAGGCCGTATCTCTGGCCTTTCCCTCTAAAAACGGTTCTATCCATTTTCTGTTTAGAGCCAGGGAACGAACCCTTTTTCCTACAAAGACGGTTCTGTCCGCCTTCTGTTTGGACTCAGGGATTCCTCCCTAAGCACCTGTTTGTTCGGAATGGATTAGCCCTTCCCCGTGAAACAGGCGCCTGTGACTTTCGAAACGGATTCACCCGTTTGGATTGGCGCACCTTTGTCTGCTTGCGACATTGGATGCACCTCTCGAAACGGATTTATCCTTTCGGTCAGCGCACTTTTTGCCTATGAAAGCGGTTCTGTCCGCTTTCTGTTTGGAGCTGGAAGTAATAGTCCATCATGGCGAAGCCCCGCATTACCGCAGTAAGGCTAGATACTCCAAGAGGTCGCCCTGAATCTCAGAGGCACCGTTGGAGACACCTGTTTAAGGCACAGGATGTCATTTACTCATCAGCACAGTATGCTAACACCTTGAGTTAAGCCTTTTGTTCGTCTTAGCTTCAGATCCCGTTCCATACGCAAGCAACTGGAGTTGCCGATAACCGGCAACTCAGCCCATGTTACAATAGATTCTACTGGGCCCAACCACGACATCGACGTGCGAACACCCGATTAGAACTAGTATGTTAGTGATGGGGGAAAATTTCTTTTCGTATTGAATCCGACAGAACTTAACAGTGTAAATAAAGTGACGTTTTTTCCAAAACGGTTAGCAATATGAATAAAGAGTACTTAATTTTTAATCAATACTTAAAGGTTTGTAAAAAACGTTGTCTAAGGTTCTTATCAATACAGGGCTTAAAAAATTAAGTCTTACAAACATGATTTCATTGGAGTTCTTTGGGAGCTAATATCTCCAAAGAGAAGGCCTATGCGAAAAAAAAATTATATGACTTGTAGTATTCTTTTTACGTGTTTTTTTTATATCCAGTAGATTTCCGGACACCCCGTATATGGTTTTTGTAAATTAAAGTTAAATATAAATGGACATTGAAGAGGGGTATTGTAACAGTGGATTTTAATTGTAGCCTTCGTAAAGTGAAGGCCCATTTTAAAAACTACAAAGTCTTTTTTGAAAAACGACTTTTGCAGGCTTATAAAAACCGTAATTTTTAGCTCACCAGGACTAGGACCAAAGACAAACTCTGTCTGCCATTTAGTAGTGCCGCAAAAGTGTTTTCGACCTTTACGAATTTTTTAAGATTTCCAATGCTCTTTTTCTTTCTCACACATAGAAGCATGGCAGTGTAGTTATCAGCAATCCTTTTACTTTAGAGTATGGAGCCCTAACACATCGTTGACAAATTCGTAGATGTTGATTGCACAATGAATCAAGCTATAAAAATATTTTTCGAGAGTCTTAAACTTAGATTCTGTTTACTTTTAATTTTAGGGTAACAAAGATCAATTTTGGTAAGTTCAGTTAGCCAGTAGTGAAATGGGTGCTTTTCAAAATAAAATATTTTAAAAACCACTTAATATTTCTCAACGTTTTTACAGGTAATTAGGATACTTGTGTAAATTTGCACACCAAACTTTATATGGAACAATAACGAAGTTATGATAAGGGGACAAGACGCTAAAAAATGTTTATACATTGCGTGCGTCAGTGGTGATATTTACTGTTTTCTTTATCTTTTTATGTCAAAAAGAGATCTAATTTTTAACTTGTGAGATTATTTATGTTATAGATTAAGTTTTATATATTTATTAAAAAAAATAACCACAAGAAATTAAAAAAGCTTTGTATTTTCGTAACCTATTAAATAAATGGTATAGTTTCATAAAATAGTTAACTTTTAGGAAACTGCGGTTTTAAACAATCACCTATGTTTGCTTCAACTAATTTTTCTTAAAAACTCTATCTCATCAATCAGAACTCTTTTAAAAAACTCGCTCCGACATAAGTTTACAGTTACGTCATTGTCGTTCGACAGTTTTTATGCGCCATTGAAACCGGCCAGTGAATGAAACGACATTTTCAGATTCAACATCGGGCAGTTTTTTGAGCTTTGGACAATTTTAATCATACCAGGATTTTATTTATCGAGAGTAGAATAGAAATCGGTTTATTTTTAGGAACTATGCGTGTGTTCTTTCATGACGGCGAGCAGTGCTTTTAGACTTCAGTGAGAATCACAGAGAGTTTAAATAAATTGGAAAAAAATTCAGAGAATAAATGTGTTGCTATGTCTTTTTGTAAAGAACAAATTAGAAATACCATACTAGGTAATCGGGCACAGGCGGCTAGTGAGAGTGGCCTGTGGGTCGCCACCCTCTCGGAAATTTATTTATTTATTTATTTATCAACAAACGGGAAATCCTATTGAAAAATTAAAAATACAGATTTAAAAAATATATTTATAAAAAGTTAACATTCAACTAATTCACAAATAGATAAATTCTGAGCATAAATCAATAAAATATACATATATAACTGCCCAAATATGTTTTCCTTGAATCTATTTAATGAGCCCTCAAAAGGGTACAGAGATGGATGGTCATTTAAGTATTTTAAGGTTGTAGTCATAGGACCATATTTCCCATAATTTGTGGCATAAAATTTAACTATACTCGTAAAAATGTCATTCCTTCTTAACAAGCGATCGATACTTTTATACAGATCCGCTCCAGTAATGCTGGACAATTAATATACTCATTCAACAATTTATAGACAAATAAAAGATTATTAATTTTTTTCCTTTTTTAAGGTGTTTAAAGATTGACAAAACCTTAAAAACTTTTTCTGCACTCTTTAGATCTTGTCTATATGAACATTATAATACGGGGACCATACTATGGACGCATACTCCAGTCGAGATCTTACAATGGAGCAAGAGCAAAGAGTTTTTAAAAAAGGCAAAAGCAAGTCTCGGGTTAGTCTAAAAATTAAGCCCATTAACATCAATGCCATAGAAACAACCAACGAATAATAATCCCGAAAAGTAAACTTATCATCACAAATTACCCCGAGATTTCTGACACTAGACAGAAGTGACAGTACTTTTCACCAATATGATACTGATTCTCGTTCGATTTCTGTAAAAACGAATATAATGACATTTACTGGTGTTTAGTGAAAGATAGTTGACCCTAGACCATTGAACAAGACTATCAAGGTTTATCTGCAGTAAAAAACCGTCATGCTCAGACCTAACCACTCTATAAAGCTTCATATCAGCCGCAAAAGAAAAGGAAGCGGCAGGACTTAGATACTTACCTATGTCATGGACAAACAAGTTAAAAAGGAGTAGGACACAGTGTCCTTCCCTCCACAAACAAACATTTTTAACCAAAGCGTCTAAATGTTTAAGCCACATCTTTTTTTAATTGAGGATAAACCAACACACATTTACTAAAAGGACCACGCACATTTCTTATGGGAAGTGGTCCCCGGAGAAAATGGCTGAAATCGATATACGTTTAAGCTTTTGTTATCCAGAGAAATAGTCCTTATGGGCATGAAGCTCCATTATGCGTTTTTTGGCTCCTACGGAGCTCCAAAGCTACACAGCTTGCTCATTTCTCATGGAAAGTGGCCTCCGGTGAAAATGGCTCAAATCGATGTATGTTGTAGCTTTGGTTATTCTGAGAAAAAGTCTCAATGGGCACGAAGCTCCGTTATGCATACGTTGGCTCCTATAGAGCTCCAAAGCTCCACAGATCGATCATTAATTGCTAATTCAAAAGTTCATATTTTAGTCTAATACATAATAATATAAAAAAATACACATGTTTTTAAGTCACTGAATTTAAAACTAACGTCAACAAGTCAATATTGACAATTGACAGCTTTCAACTAACTGCCAAACAGAGATAAGTAATGGAAATTGGTAAAATCAATTCCTTTTTTTTTGTTTTTTAGGTCGCTTGAAAAATTGATATTGACTATTGACAGTTGTCAACTAACTGTCAAACAGCGAATTACAATCGAAATTGGTAAAATAAATTTCTTTTTTATATTATTGGGTCGCTAAATTTAAATCTGATGTCAAAAAATCGATATTGACTATTGACAGTTGTCAACTAACTGTCCAACAGCTATTAGCAATCGAAATTGATGGAATAAATTTCTTTTTTTAAGTTTTTTAGGTCGCTGAATTCAAATCTGAGGTCAAAAAATCTATATTGACTATTGACAGCTGTCAGAACTGTCAAACACAAAGTATTAATTAGAAATATTAATATTAATACACATGTATATGGTTTTCGGGTAATTAAATTTAAAATGGATCTCAGAAAATAGTTATTGGCAGTTGAGAGCTACTCTCACAACATATATCGGTTTCAGCCATTTTCACCGGGGTCACTTCCCATATGAAATGATCGATCGGGAAGCTTTGGAGCTGCGTAGGAGCCAAAATATGCATAATGGAGCTTCGTGCACATTAAGAGTTTTTTTAGGATGAAAAAAGCTACAACATATATCGATTTCAGCAACTTTAACCGGAGGTCACTTCCCATAAGAAATAATCGATCTGTGGAGTTTGGAGCACCGTAGGAGCCAAAATACGCAATTATTATGGTCAAAAACTTCAAAAGTCACGATTACTGTGCTTAATATGAATTCCATGACCTTCTATGCATTTCACTACAATAAACTGACATTATATCTACATACTTTGCCTGTTTTTTTTTTTTTTTTTTTTTTGAAAAAGCTTTATCTGTTACCTACTGTATGGTAGATTATATTTATTTAAAAACAGAAAATTAAACCTTTATTGCCTTTTTTGTAAACGTTTTACTTAACTAAAGTGGGTAAATAAGAAATTGTGTCTCCTTGTAGTAGTAAAGAACTACACTATTTGGTCTGGTTGCTTAAACAAATAGGTACATTAATATTTTTTAAATACCTATTTCATCATTATGCATGTGAGTTTCATTAATACTAGATACTGCTTTAAGTTCTTTCTAAGAAAATATAAATATTTATACCAAATTAAGTAAAATAAATTTCTAGAAAACTGAGAGATTGATTTACTATCGACTTATTTTTTATTATTTTGTGGAACTAAAGCCGGTTAATTGTATTTTATTTAACTTAATAATATTTGCATTTGACTTTCATTGATACTAGATACTGCTTCGAGTTCTTTTGTAAGAAAATATATTTCTATCAACTACAGTGAAATAAATTTGTAGAAAACTGAGAGATTAAGTTACTATCAACTAATTTTTATTATTTTGTGTAACTAATGTCAGCTAAATGTATTTTATGAAACTTGGTTGTGGCTGTGTGCACGTAAGAATTTAGGGAATGAAGAGACTTTGTATTTCGTGCAAATTTTTATAAAAAAATCCTAGCAAAGCGCTTTCGGTAAAACCATCATCAGTGCTATCTACAAGCAAGAAATGAACTTTAAAAGAAAGATTGAAAAATTTTGTTAAAATATTTTAAGGGAAATTTTCAAAAAACTGTATTTTAGTGAATTTTTTTAAATTTTAAATTTATTTAACGTGAAATTAAACATTAAATATAGTAAATCAATGTAAAGTGATGAATTTAGTAGACATGGTAAGGAAAAGAAAACAGAAAAAGAAAAGTTCAAAATTTCGTCGCCAGACGCAGCAATTTAGCCAACAAAACATTTAGAGGGCTTCAATAAATTATTACACAAATTAAAATAAAAGTCGAACAACATTAATATTTGTTACATTTTCCTTTATTAAAGGGTGAAATTTAAAAAAACTATACCATTTTGTGGAAAGACAAACATGTGATTATGTTCGCTTTGCTTGTTGCTTTCCACAAAATTGTATAGTTTTTTAAATTTCACCCTTTAATAAGGAAAAATGTAACAAAAATTAATATTGTTCGACTTTTATTTTAATTTGTGTAATAATGTGATATTTTATTGAAGCCCTCTACATGTTTTGTTGGATCAAATTTGCTGCGGCTCCAGCTTGACGACGAGTAAGTTTTGAACTTTTCTTTTCTTTTGCTTATTCTTTTCCATACTAAGTCTACTAAATTTATCACTTCACATTGATTTACTATATTTAATATTTAATTTCACGTTAAATAAATTTTAATTTTAAAAAAATTCACTAAAATACTGTATTTTGAAAATTTCTAACAAAATTTTTCAATCTTTCTTTTAAAGTTCATTTCTTGCTTGTAGATAGCACTGATGATGGATTTACCGAAAGCTAGAATTTTTTAATAAAAATTTGCACGAAATACAAAGTCTCTTCATTCCCTAAATGTATTTTATTTAACATAATAATATGTGCGTGTAAATTTCATTGATACTGGTTACTGCTTCGAGTAACTTGTAAAGAAATGTGTGTATTTCTACCAACTTTATTAAAATGAATTTGTAGAAAACTGAGGGACTGAGCTACTATCGACTTATTTTTAAAGATTTTGTTTAACTAAAACTATCATAAAAAACGTTATTGTCCAGTTTTTAATTAAATCTAGAGAATACCACTTTATCTTTAATTAAAAACTGATTTTTTTTGCACACAAATGGCTTCTTCCTCGTCTTCGACTCGGGAGAACTTTCAAAATTTTTAAAGTAAATTGAAGCCTTGGTGGTTTTATAAGTGATAATTTACCAATAGAGAAGACATTTTTCACGAAGAAATTATTAAGTTCGTGCAACTTGAACCGTTGAATAACGAGGTGCTAACTTGTAACCTAGTGGCCTATCACCCGGTTGGGCTGCTCCTCTGCAGCGGCAAGTCTCTCTCTCACCTATGGCGCGGTGGGCGTTCGATTATTATTGTATCTCAAATAATTTATGAGATACACGTGAACCGCAGCAACCGTCTATTTGTTTTCGCGTAAAAGTCTCTCAACATGCTTTCGGACTCAAGTTGAACGAACGTTTCTTGTTGTGCTTGTAAGGTGTTAAGGTGTGATCGAGCGTAGATAAATGAACCGATATGGGTTTTGCCTTAAATATTATTGGGTATTAACAATTTGTTTATAGTGAGGCAAGGTATATAAAGGCCTATACGTCACCTGGAATACGTAGATCAAATGGAATAGAGCGGAAAAAACACACACTTAGGTATATAAAGTTTTAGACAAAACATATTCAGTTCCAATTGCCATAGAGGACTGAATGTATACAGGGCCAGAAAGATTAGTGAAAGGGCAATACTAAAGAAGATTGTTAAATATTTTATTTTAGGAACAAACAGAGCCTGGCGACGTTATTTAAAAGTCCCAAAAGAACCGCTCAGAGTGTATTATTCAGATAGGGTTACGATATTCGCCATGTTGATAAAGGGATCAGTGACGTCATATCGGGCCATTTTCGGTCATGTTGGATTTTAGGCAGGACATTGGGAAGGAAACGAGAAAAACTGCTTTTATACTGATAAACAAAATTTATTGATTCATATCAATATGCATGAGCTATAGTGAAACTATAAATGTAATTCAATTTTGATGTTAAAAATTAAAGCGACAACACCACGATGGCGTACCTGGCAGACAACCTTTTTGATGGTACCTACTACTATAAATATTTAAAAAATGAAAAAAAAAATTAAAACGTTGTAGAAAATACTGATTGCTTATTTATTATAATTATGAGTACCTGCTCTAGTTTTGAAAACACACAATATTGATTTATTAACAGCTTTTTTTTCTTTAATAATACCCATGAATATTAATTTATTTTATATAAAATTTTATGAGCAAGTACAGAAATGTGGTTTTTAGTTTCTTTTTATCTTGGGACAGTCCACGAAGGCTAAGTAAGAGGGTGTTTATTCACACGAGACTTAAATATTTAGAAAAGGGAAAACTTCTGCGGGTAGCAGGTTCCATAGTCTGGACACTCTAGGGATGAAGAATCTAACAAAATGGGAAGTTCGGGGCCTGTCTAGTTGGTGTGGCACCACGTGTTGTTCTGTTGGGAGCTGCTAGCGGAGGAATTAAACTGGCCAACTCTTCAGAGCAGAAACCGTAAAAATACCTACACAAGAGCGACAGATCCCCTACAGCCAGTCGGTGGGCAAGCAAAGGAAGCTTTTCTGTAAGTGCAGGATCATTAATTGGCATTAATGGGCTTTTACAAGTTACCTTAAGGAACTTTGTAAAATTATAAAATATTCAACTCCAGATCTGAAAACCATAGAATAATATTTTTTTTCTTTAGGAATTTATAAAGAATTTTTTGTATTTCATTGTAAATACTATCTATTCATCCTAAATATATTTTAACTCTAAAAAATAATTATGTTGCTTTTAAAAATAAGTTATTTAATTAGTTACAGACAATACACCATCTTAATATTCCAGAAAAATAGCAAGATTTTGCACTTTGACAATAAAATGAATATTAATATTTAAAAAAATAAAGACAGGTTTATTGCTACAAAACCAAACTATATTTGTATCACAACAACAACACTACAATACATTAACAATTGCAACAATTAGGGACAACACAACTGAAATTTTTACAATTTAAAATAGATATGAAAGAAAAAAAACACAGTGCTTCTTCTTGTTCTTCTTCTTCCTGGAAGCCGTCTTTCACTACCGGAGGCAGCGCAGTATCTTGGGCTTTTTGTGTCAATCCCCCCATTTTTTTATACCAATCCTCCCATTAGTCTTGTCTCTAAAGTCTGTATGACCCCGAGACTGGTTGGTTGATATATTCCGTGGGCTCATTTTCAGTTGCCCAAATAATGCCTGTCTTTTGTGATTTAACGCTTCACATTCACACAGTATGTGGTAGGCTGTTTCTTCCCCCGTCGCACATTATGCAACTTGGGTCCCCATTGTATGAGCCCATCTTGTGTAGGTGTCCTCTTGGGTCATTGTGCCCTGTTAGCAACCCTACGGCAAGTCTTTTCCTACTTTGTCTGAGTAGTTCTTCCTTCGTTCTTTTTGGGTGGGCCCCTTATGAAGCCCTTTCCATTTCTTATTCTACAGAGGTTCTCCCAGTATTCCTTGGTTTTTTCGGGTCCATTTCCCCCACAGTGCTTGGGGTTTAATTAATATTATTTTGTATAAAAATTTCTTTTTGGGGGTTTTTCAACAAAAAAGTCGTTACATTTACCTGTCTTTCACTTGGTTTAAAAGAACTAACTTTATTTGTGATCCCATAGCCACTAAACTAAATAATACATTAAACAGCTTAACCGATTTCTCAAACATATCTAAATAAACATAATCAAATGTTATTTGTTTGTCCTAAAAAATGCACTATTTTTTTTAGTTTTTGATAATACAGCCCTGCTATAAAATAAACCAAGAAACCAATAATGGAAGTACCCCAAAAAGGATTATTTTTTTTTCCCCCCCAAATAGTTATTATTTGATGCAAATAAAAGATTATTGATAACCTGCCAAAAAAAGGCAAAACCATAGTTTACCCATGAGCTCACAGCACGATTATTAAATCTGATCAGTCATCACCCCCCCTTAATTGCTTTAACCCAATCAACCGAAGAATGATTCCTTAATCTCATAAACACTGAAACCAAGATAGAAATTAATGTTAAAGCCACAAGAAATGTATTTAAAAAGTAGAAACTACGTTTTTTTAGTAGCAACTAAATAATTTATATAAATATATTTTTTTTAAAATTTTTTTAATAGGGCCCCTTCATTAATTTTAAAAAAAAAAAAAAAAAAAGTTAAGTAGAAAATATTTTTTTTTTATGGTTCCTTTTTTTGTTAGACACTTTTTAAGTCCTAAATGTCCCAGTTTTTTTTTTTTTTTTTTTCCAATAAACCATAATAATTAAATTTTAAAAAAAAAAAACCCCTTGATTGTGTTACAACTAAATGCTTATTTAATCCGGGTCGTTTGTCTTTGGGATGAAATGTAGCAAGATGTTTTTCCCCGAATTTATTAGAGTTACTTAATACCGCTGTGTTCATCGTGGTTGGGCCCGTAGGTTTTTTAACACCCGGGGGTTGCTAGCGTATGGAACGGGATCTAAAACAAAGATGAACAAAGCTTAACTCAAGGTGTTGCTACCGTGTGAAAATGAATGACATCCGTGTGTTAAACAGGGCTCCAAGGGGCTTTGAGATACAGGGTGACCTTTGGAGTATCTAGCCTTCTGCGGTAATGCGGGGCTCTGCCCTGTAGATATTACTTCCTAGCTCCAACAGAAACGGACAAATCCTTTTATAGAAAAAAAAAAAGGTGCCTGACCGAAAGGATATATCCCTTTCGAGGGTGCCCCCCAGGCACAAGCAGAAAAAAGGTGCGCCACCGAACGAATGAACCTTTTTGAAAGGGGGTGGGACGGGCGCTGTTTCCCGGGGAAAGGGGCAAATCCACCCGAACAAACAGGGTTTAAAAGGGGAAAAAAAAGGGGGAAAACCCCCTTTTGGGAAAATTTTAAAAAATTTTTTTTGGTTTTGTAACAAGAACCGGGTAAGTACCACGTCACTATATGGGGGGAAAAGGGCAAGGTTTAATCGTTGCTTTCATATTTCCAGGAGACAGGGACACCGGAAAAATATTGTGTCCCGGTAGCACAGAAAGGGGAGATGTAAGAACTTCCTAATTTGATATCTGATTCACTAGAAGTCTGATCCTTTTGGAAAATTTTAAAAAAGGGGAACCCAAAAGACGAGCAGTCCGGTGGGGGGAAAAAAGCCCCCTCACTTTAAACCTTACCAACCTACTTAAAAGAGCCCAGAAAAAAAAATAAGAAAAAAATGTTTTTGCAAAAAAAGGTCTTAGTTTTTAAAAAAAATGTCTTTTTTAACGGGCCCCTTGTTTCCAAATTTAAAATGTAAATTTATTTAATTTTTCCTTTTTTAATAAAATTTTTAATAACCCAAAAGAATTTAAAAAAAAAAAAAAACCATTCTCAAAATTTTAGTAAAAAAAACTTTTAAGATCTTGGAGAAGGGAGTTTAAAATGATTACTTTTTTAAAAAAACGCAGTCAGGATACCCGGGAAAAAAAATCCAATTTTTACAAAAAATGTTTAAAAGTTCCCAAGAAGCAAATGAGAACTATTTAATGGGAATAACAATTAAAAAATTTTTTAAAAAATTCATTTAATAAAAATTATAATGTGTTTATTTTGGGGGTTTTTTTTAATTGGATTGTTTGGGCACACTTCCTTAAAAAAAAAACTGGTAACAAACAGTATTTAAAAAACTATGAAAAATTTAAAATTAAGTCCCCTACACAATTAAAAATCTCAAATTCATCAAAGGTTTTTTTTATTAATTTTTGAATTAAAAAATTTGCCAAAGTTGTGGTGTCTACTTTTAAAAATACAAACCCTTATTGAACAGTATTTTTTTTTTTGAAACGAGCTAAATTTTAATGTTAAAAACCACAGTTGAAGTCAATTCAGTAGGGAAGCATTAAGATTCCTTTTAAAAAAAAAAAAAAAAAAAAAAAAGGGGGGGGGGGGGGAGTACTTCGTTTGTGTTTTTGTTAAAAAAATTTTTTTAAAAATTCTGAATTAAAAAAAAATATTTCAAAAAAAAAAAAAATGAATTACTGTTAATAATCTATGTCTAACAATTTATTTCAAATGTAAAAATGTATTTTTCAAACAATTAATAAAAATAAAATATTTTTTTACCATTTTTATAAAGTTTATTTATAATTTTTATCACATGATGCCAATTTCCCAAATTTTAATATTTTAAAATAAAAAAATTTAAAATGTTTCCAATTTTTTTCTTATTTCAAAACGGAAGTCCGAAAGTTGCCTCCTCTCCGATTTTACCAAAATTTGGTATACGGGATTTTGGGGGCGCTGGTTACAAATTTAAAAAATATGGAACGTTTGTTTTCGAGATATTCACCCGTTAAAAATCAAACTAACCTTATTTGCGCTATTCCTTCTTCTTTTTGCACATAATTCTTGATTTTTACACTAAATTAGCACCTCCACTTTCATACGCTGCAATGTGGCCGCAACCATAAATACACTAGGGATTTTACAAACAAATATGGCTGCTGCCTTTGAATTGAAAAGTTCGCAATTTAATGGAAAAAAAGTTAATAATACAAGGTTTTAAAAGGTGTTTATAAAATATTGTGTGCTACTTTAGTGTAAAAATTAGGAAATGTGTACAAAAAGAAGAAAGAATATAGTAAAAATGGGGTTAGTTTGATTTTCAATTTTAATGATGAATATCTCAAAAACGAAACGTTACCGGAAAATTTTTCAGATTCGTCCAAAGTTTGTAAAAATCAGAGAGGAGACAACTTTCGAGACAATTACCTAAAAATCAAAAGAGCAAATAAAATACTGTATCTACTTGATAAAAGAGTCGCCTAATGTTTTGCCTGGCCAATAATCTTTTTTGGCTCATCTTTCGGCCCGGCTACGCCTCGCCGAAATTTCAAACGGCCTTGATACACAAATAACTATTTTATATGAAAGATAGGTCTCCTGCAGTTCCTCGATGTAAGTAAAGATTAATTTAATTATTTGGGCTTCCACTTATCAAGAGTCAGCATTTTTGTAAGTAAATAATAGTTTATTAATTAGAAAATACTAATTAATACGAGTACTATCTACGCTCGTATATACTTGCGTATATCCACCAGAAAATAATAAAACCAATCATTGACCATACAGACGTACCACATTCTTCATATTCCATTCACAGCTTAATCATGCGGGTAGTCCCAATCGTTTTTTCTCCGATCCGCTGCTTATTGGAAATTGTTTTGTAGTTAATTACATATTTTACTATGTTGTAATTATTTCCGCGTGCAAACGGTTTTCAAAAATTTATCGAAGATTTATGTAGTTAACATTGTTGCCGAGATCGTTATCTTTCCTGAGATATAGGGCGTTTATTGATAGTAAAATTACGGAATGCAAATTGTTATGATGCGTTTTTTTCTGGTTGCAGGGTTCGTAATTGAGCAATAACTGTCTGTTGTATTATATTAGTACTTACCACCTTTGCTACATAATAACGGAACGAATTGTACTTTTCTACGCAAGGTTGGTAACACTTTTTCTGTTGGCGTATATTCTCAGACGATAATAAATTTTTGTTCTTTATCTTCAGGGTTACGTTAGTTTCCATAAAAATACCTATTTTCAAGATTCCAACAAGTTGCAGATCAATTGCAGACACATATCCTTGGTCGAAAATCAGTCCACCTGAACACCATCTAACTAAGTATGTTATTAATAAAAACCTAAATGTGTTCAATATTATTACAAAAAAATTATTCTGCCGATGACATACATTTTTCTTTTAGGTTGTTTAATATAAAATAAATACAATGTTGGCAGATAATACAACTATATTATGGAATAACAAAAATAAAAAAATACATAATGTAATTGAGAGTGATATTTTAAAAATAAAATTATAGAGTAACTTTAAGTTACATTTCTTTTAGTACAACTAAAAATAATATCTTAACATTTTACTGTGTAGTCAATAACATATTTTCAAATGATAAAATTATAAAATCCTCTTCATTTACTCTATTTCAAATATATAAAAAAATGTAGTAACTTGCATCTAATTTTTTGTTTCATGAAGTAGAATAATTTTCCATTTAAAAATTTATTTATTTTGCTTTATTTAAATCGATTATAAGATATGGATATTACTATCCATAATATTTAGTGTTTTTTTTGCAAAAGGTAACAGCTCGATATATTTGTAACTCTAAATCCAAAGACCCATGTAAACGATTATCTATGTCAAGAAGAATTTTAACTTTTACTTTTATCTATATTTTAAAAACAGTATCTATAATATACAAACATTATTGGTTTAGTACTTAATACTAAGAAGTCGTCGCACAACACTTAACAAAATTTTTAACTTTATCTTTCAAATCCTTGTTCTACTTTAATTAATAAATCTTTAATTCATAAATCAAAAAAGTTTAATCATTTACCTTTTAGTATTAAAAATATAAGTTTTCATAAATGCAAATTGTCCGTCAAAAACTTATTGTGAAGACCATATTATAAATTTTCTTAATACTTAAAGATCATTTAAAATAGATTTATTGCATAAAACCATAATATTATCATCTTTTTTCTCATAATACTCACATTAATATCTACTAAAAGATAAGTAAAACATTAAACCCCCTTTTCTTTTCAAGTAAAGCACACCTAACAGGACTTCTTTATTTTAAATTTTAAACTGTCTCTGTATATTTTATACCTTGTGTAAAAATGCCTAATTTAATCGATGCTTTTCACTTTTTTTTTGCAAATCTTCTTCTCCCTTTTCTTCCCTCACAACCTACCGTACTCTCCATTTTTTTGAGCCTTGGTCTTCCTAAAGGTCTCTTTTCCACTGGGTTTTCCTCCCATATCCTCTTGATAAGAGGTTCATTCGGCGATCTTAGTACGCGTCCGACCCATCTGAGCCTTTGTGATTTTATTTCGTTTACTAAGCTCGATCTTTTGTACATGTTCTTGAGCTCCTTATTCGTTCTTATTTAATATAGACCCGTTCTCCCATCTACTGTAGGCCCAAAGATTTTCCGCAACATCTTTCGTTTAAAGCGTCTTAGCATTAGTTCGTTCTGTTTCGTCATTGTCCATGTTTCCGAAACGTACATAATAATTGGCTTGATAACTGCCGAATATATTCGTGTTTTAGAGTTCCTAGATATCAGTCGGGACCTAAACAGGTCTTGTAAGACAAAAAACATTTATTGCCCTTTAGTATTCTTGCTTTTATTTCGCTACTGATATCGTTATCCGAAGTTATAACTGCCCCTAGGTAGGTAGGTTTAACCTAACCCTTTTATATTTCTCCCACCAGGTCCAGACTTCTAATAAATCTGATGATCCTGTTGGAAGAGAGATCTTTTACCTCCCCCGGCAACAAGGTGTCATTGCCGAGGATTGCGAATCTTAGTCGTGCCTTGCTGTACACGACACAATATGTGTTCTGCCTCCATGCACATGCGGCATTCGGCGTCTTCCGCTGGGCGATCTTGTGCATGTGGTATTTTAATTCTGCAGTGCCCCTTACAGTCCCACTAAATTTTTAGGTGTACCCTTGATTGCTCCAGTAGTTTGACAGTACATTGTTGGTTCGGTGGGCTTATGAAGGCCTTCGAGTGTCTGAGACCCGGAAGTCCATGCCAGTACCGAAGATTTTCTCTTTGTGTCCAAGCTGATATGAACTGCTTGGCCATTCCATAAGATAAACCGATGACCGGTTCCCTGAGTATGTTTCGTCCTATTCTGTCCCTTCCTGCTCTCCGTCTGACATGCATATATTTGGTCTTGTCCTCGTTGATCATGAGGCCCACCTTCTTTTAGCTATATAATGATATGAAGCCAGCGTAATCGTAAAGAAAAACTACAAACGTAGTTTTTGTTTACGATTTTGAAAAGACTAAAAAAACTTGGTTGGTGAGACTCCACAAATATACAAAATATCATGCAAAGCAGTCAAAACTATTAATTTTTGCAAAAATATAAACCGACAACAGAATAATAAAACATTACCCCGTCATGGTCGCCATATCTAAAGATAAATCGACTAAAACAACTAAATGACAGGAGACAAATGGACTAAAGTTTCTATACAAACTTTATTCAATTTAGTGTTGCAAGCCCCAGGTATTTCCAAAAATACCTATGCGACTGGCCTCACATGTGTGTTACACTTTGATTAAGCTGGGTTTTTAGTGCGCGAAAATTATACATGCAACCGTTAATTTAGACAAATTCAAAAGCCCTCAGTTCTGGTCGGTCATGGTTAGTTCTGGTTAAATAAAGCGGCTTTTAATTTTCCCCAATTATATTTCTAAAAGTAGAAACAGTAAACTTTTCCGTTTAGGCCGCAATTTTGCCAATGCTTAATCAAACTAAATTTATTCCAAGAATTTTTGGGCCGCAATTCTGCCATACATAAACTGAAAAAAGTTTATACCTGCATATTTGGCCGCAATTCGGATATACCCGAGCAGACGGCTAGTCGGTTTTTGGGTGTGAATCAATGTGTTTCGGGCTGTTTGTCTGGCTTTGTGTAAACGCACACGTATTTGAAACTTCGAAATAAACCAAGAGGACCAGTTCCTGTTTGACCTCCGAAAAGTGAAGTTCGCGTGATAAGAAAACTACATCGTTTTTTTCCAGGAAGGCGGTTAAAGGAGTCGTATTGAGTGTTTTCACCCTCGGAGATCAAGAAGAAACTCACGCCAAACGATGGAGTCCTTCTTCTGGGGCTAAGCGCTGTGAACGAAGATTCCTATACCTGTTATTTTTTGTGGGGCCAAAGCACGACGGATTTTGCTCATGGCGGAAGATGGTTGCGCGCTCAGCAGGAAGTGACAGTTACTGACAGAAAGCAGAAGAATTTAAGTTTTGAAAATTCGAATTTCTGGGGGTTACACAATATCCAAAAGTTTCTTCAGACAAAGACTTTAGAAAGATCACGTTGATATCAACGTGTGTCTGGAAAGGGGAGAGCTGGCTGAACGTTTACCGACGGAGGCCAAAAACAGTGAAAGCAAAGCAAGCGCCTCGTCTCGTGCAAACTGATGGCTCAACTTCTTTCGCCTCTTCGTTGCGAATAGTTTTGCTTTGTGGAATAGTTTGCTCAAAACAGGCACTTCGCGAGTAATTCTCGCGAAACGGTTTTGCGAGTTATTTTCGCGCAGTGGAAACCCAGCCTTACACAAGCATTTATTAGAATTTTTTTTGTTGCCTAACAATTCCAGAGTATTTTGTTAATTTTCTCACTGACATATTGTTAAAATAAATAGATTAAAAGATCCTATAAAAATAACCCTCTGCAAATTCCAAAGTGCTGCTAACTAAAAACTATATCTTTGGTTAATTACATAAAGCATAATTGTTTCCGCTGATAAAAGGATTTCGAAAATATATTGAGGATTTATATGTAGTTAACATTGTTGCCCAGATCGTAATCTTATTCGAGATACTGGGCGTTTTATTGATGGTAAATTTTCCTAATCAGTTTATTACCTATACCGAGTGAGAGAAACATGAACGATCTTAAGCAGTAATTTTATTTAAATATTTTTGGTATTTAATCGTTTAAAATTCTGCAAAATAATCATTAAATATTCAGCTAAACAGCCCACTAGATTTATGTACATTTTTTGTTGAAACAGGAGATTCAATATCTAATATCTCCAGTCACAGTTAATGCCGTACTTTCTTTTAGTTAGTGCATTTAACAGAGTTTACTTAATTGATATTAATTCCAAAAGTTAACAGACAAAAAGACTTTTATTAGCCAACCAAGTTTGAGAAAGGTCGATTTAAAAAATCTTGGTGGAGTATTACTCAAGATGGACCTCTATAGTCCTGGTCCCAGGGTAAAGATCCTGCGCGTATTTAAAATCGATATACCCTTTTAAAGTTTCAGATCGCCTGAAACAAATTTTAAAGAACCCTAAGAATTTAAAAGAACTACTAACGTTTTGTTGGCAAGTCTACCATCTTTTTCAAGATAGAATTATTTTAAAAATTTACTAAAACTAAATAATTAAAAATTAAAATTATTTCAAATGTGACATTATCCGAGACCTGTTTTTAAAAATGTTTGACAATATGTCACAAATGACAGATTAATTCGTTTTGATAAGTACATTGATTATAAGGTTTCCAGAAATTACTTAAAGCATTAAGCAAAGGCAACCAATTATATAAATTAACTAATACTGATGTTAAGCAGTTATTCACATTTGAAATATTAGATGACTTTCATTACGGGCCGGGTATAGATGGTTTTCAAAGAGTTTCTTTTCTAAAAGTTACTTTAAAAGGGCTCAATTTGTTAAAGAACAGTATTAATTAAATCAAATAGGAGGGAATGGGAAAATTTCTTCCAATTTGTTCTAAAATTTTAATTTACTTTTAGAATTTTATATTTTACACTTCGGTAATTAAAAATCTTTAGCTATTTTACAATTCGGAAAACATAAATGATCATCCATAAATATATGTCTCTCTGTTAAAACTAACATATGTCAATGTTTTCTCTCTTTATATAGAAGAGCTAATGTAGTATATACCTCTTTCGTTCTTTTTTTGTTAAACAGCTTTTTCCATTGTCAGCTTTCTTTATTATTTAACATTTTTGTTATAACTACAGAACCAATAAACACCCATCTGTCAGAACTTTCTTTTATCTACCTATGTCTAACATAATTTAAAGATCACCAAAAAATGTTTAATGTTCTACCATTCCAGGTTTATTCTTATTATCTGGCTAATTAATTACTAGCTATTTACAACATTATCATTTATAAGAATGGGTATCACATAAATTCTGATAATTGCTTTACTGAACTTTGTTATACATATCAAACACACATTATTTTAGGCGCACGGAACTGGAAGCCGTGGGAGAACAGCGAGACAGGGATCATCCACACCATACTTTAGACCAGAATCTGCCCTAGGAGTGACTAAAACCACTGTACGAGGGCAAACCAGGGAATAGATCCGAAACACATACGAGGAATACTGGGGGATCTTCAGTAGAATAAGACATGGAAAAAGCTTCATAAGGGACCCATCCAAAAAAAAAAAAAGGAAGAACTACTTAAACAAAGTAGGAAACTTCGCATAACAGTAGATAGATAGATAGATAGATATACATTTATTTGACAACGTTACATTTACATGTTTGTTGCAGGTCACAAAAGTCACCAAAGTAACCATAAATAAAATTTAAAGGTATAAGACAAAAAACTAAATATTACAAACGTGATAAATAAAAAATGATCAATAGACAATACAAAAATAGTCCATACATGAAATTTAATTCATTGGTGGCGCCTCCATAAATTCCTTGACAGAATAAAAACATTTTTGTAATAATTTTTTTTTAAATTTTAAAAAATTTAAGCCCTGTACAGAGTTGCCAAGCTTATTGTATAGTGAAATATTCAGAGAGGTCCGTGCCGAGCTTGCGAGTCGATGCCTGGGAAGTAATAGTAAATTTGAAGATCGTGTCCCGTAGGAGTGATTGTATGACAGCTTAGTAAATTTATCTATATTTTTATGAATCTCAAGAAGTGTTTGATATATGTATATGCAAGGAAGTGGCATAATCCCAATCTGTGATTCAAGAGGGCCGATCCCCGCAATGACCCTCACGGCCATCTTCTGAAGTTTAAAAGCTTTGTCGTGATGAGATGAATTGCCCCATAGGACAGTCCCATAACTTAACAGGGAATGGAGGTTGGCAAAATAAACCATTACCAAAATTTGCGTATCAAAAGACCTTTTTATCTGTTTCAGTAAATAAATTTGATTATTAATTTGGCACAGAGCATATCAATGTGTGCAAACCATTTCAAACCATCGTCCATCACAAGACCAGAAGTTTAACGTGTGCTCCCATAATAAGATTATTATTAAAACTAAAAGAAATTTTTGAGTTTTATCTGTGTTTAACTTAAGACTGTTACTGGTATACCAGTTTTGGACCTTCACAATAGCTTCGTCAGTGCGTTGATTAACAGAAATTTCGTCAATACCAGAGGTAATAATGGTAGAATCATCTGCGTACAATATGCTTTTATTTGGTGACAGTGCAGTGCTAAAGTCATTGATGTAAATGATGAACAATAGTGGGCCCAAAATTGAGCCCTGAGGCACGCCCGAAGTTAGATAATTTTCATCAGAGAGACCACTGTGAATTGAAACGACTTGCTTTCTATTTTGCAGATAAGATTCAAGGAAGCGATGGGGCACTCCATTAACACCATAATAATTCAGCTTATCCAACAGCTTTGGGTGGGAGACACAGTCAAAGGCTCGGCTTAGATCACACAGGCTAGCAGTCCTTAGCTCACCACGATCCAAACCCTGAACTATGTCGCTCACGACTTCCAAAATACCAGTTATAAATGAGCAGCCATTTCTAAATCCGTACTGCTCACTAGCCAGAATTTTAAAATTTTCAAAATACAGCGTAAGTCTGTCTTTCAGAATAGACTCTAATATTTTATCAAATATGGGCAATATCGATATAGGTCGATAATTTTCTGCTTGACTAGGATCTCCTTTTTTGAATATGGGCAGAACCTTAGCCACCTTCAGAGCATCAGGAAGGTTCCTTCAGAAAACATTTATTAATTAAAATAGTCAATAAAGGAGCTAGAGTATTACAAGAGTGCTTGACAATTTTGGTATTAATATCGTAGATGTCATAGCAATTAGAATTTTTTAACTTTTTAATGGTATCGACAACATCGCTTTCAATTACCGGCCACAAGAAAAATGAACCATTTGGTCGAGGCAACCTGTGTAAAAATTCCAAATGAGATACTCTGTTGGATGTTAGTGAGTTTGTAATTGCACTAGAAATAGTACAAAAAAAAATATTAAAGTCGTTAGCTTCAATCTCGCATTTTAAAGGTTTTCGTGATATATTACACTCTTGTTTAATTAGTTTCCAAGAGTCCTTGGATTTATTAACAGATTTGGTCAAAAAGTCTCTGTGGGGTAGGGTTGCTAACAGGGCACGATAACCTAAGACGACACCTGCACAAGATAGGCTCAATGGGGACCCAAGTTGCAGAAGGGGAAGAAATAGCCTACCAAATTCTGTGCGGATGTAAAGCGTTGAATCACAAAAGACAGGCATTATTTGGGCAACCGAAACCCAGCAAACAGGAATTATAGACCAACCAGTCTCGGGGTTATACAGACTTGTAAAGGAATAAGACTAATAGAAGGATCGGTATAAAAGATAAAAGAAGATTAGGCACAAAAAGCCCAAAAGGCTGCTCTGCGCTGCATCTGGTAGTGAATCAAGACGGCTCCAGGGAAGAAGAAAAAGAAGAAGAGGCGCACGGTACTGTGCGTGACCATGTTTCGACCTGACGCACGCAGTATATATATTACACGAAAGATTACAGCGTATTTCCCCTAACATAATTAGTTATCGTTCCACATAAAGATACGAGTTTTGGTATGTAAATTCACACACTTGTTCTAATTATCTTTAAAAATTGAGAAAGTTAGGACAAGTGTTTTCTGAGATATTCGATTATAAAAATCACCCATTTTACCACTGACTGACTGAGTAAATAAAAACTTAAAATTTGGTATGTACGTTGGTTCCAAGACAAAAGTAATGGAAAAGTTCTTGCACATTTTTACTCGGAATGGCTAATATCGTATATTTAGGAGGTATTAAGAGGTTTGAATTTTAATTTCTGGGTTTTTTGTCAATTTTTAAAATTATTTTTAATTTAAAAAAAAAAAATTAAAAAACATTTCTTTGACGTTTAAGGGATATTTAAATTTCCAATTAAACCAATTCTATCAGAAACTAGAACAAAAGATTTTTTTCTTTAATAAAAAGGAAAAAAAGACAGATAAAAAAATTTTAATTAAAGTAAACAAATTTTGGATTAACATACCTTTTTTACAAATTTCATAAATTTACACTATCCCATAAGAGCTTTTAAAAAATTCAAATAAAGTGCACCAAAACTTATACTAAACCGATGAAAACTGCTTACGAAATTTACAAACTTTTATGTTTTTGTCACATCAAAAAATTTAAGTAATATTTTAGCAGATTTCTGACCTATGCCTTTAAATGACATAATTTTGCGGCATTACCAGCCCTAATAGGTTGGTAAAAATTTCACTTATTATCCCAATTTGGCGTATAAACAAATAATTAGATTTACCATGTCAGTTTTTCCTAAAACCTACACAAGAATATTTTTTGTTTTTTTTGAAAATGAATCATTGACGGGGAGGCTTCTTTTTTAGGAGGTTCGTTTCGAAATAATAGAAAATTTGAACAGAAATTAAAAATTTTGTAGATTTTTATATTGATGATAGCGAGGCTTTTGGAATTATCTTTAATATTTCTTATGCTTGTTTTGTGTTCATTATTCTATTTTTTAAATTTGCTTTGTTTGTCCAATATAGGTTTTTGGACAATCAAGGCAAATCTATTTTATAAATGAGGTTTGATTTGATCTAATTTTTGTATTAAGAGTATTAAGAGGTTTGCAATCTGATTGAACCTAAGATTCTGGGGTTATATTTGTCTAATTTAAAATTAAGGGAGAGTTTTATTCCATTTAATAATCTCAACAAAAAAACAAAAACTTACCAAAAACACTTATATAAAATAAAAGCGAAGTTCCTGTCTAAAAATCCCAAGCTCTTAAAGTGCTGATATTTAATATCAGACCAAATAATTTTTTTACTTAACCAAGTTTCTTACTGATCTGTTTGTATTAATAAAAAAATTTTTCTATTAATAAAAAAGAAAGAATACAGACAGATAAAAAAAGCTGGTTTAATTTTAGATCTCAGTACTTTAAGGAGCTAAGATTTTTGGATTGGAACTTGGTCCTTATTTTACATAAGTTTCTTGGTATAATTTACTACTACCAAAAGTCCCATAAGAGCTTTTAATAAAATTCATGAGATAATGTGCACCATAAATTTCACTACAATTCTCGTATGTGTAAAACGGTTCTTACAGTATAATTTCGACAACACTGTATCGTTTTTAAGTCACATCACCAATAAATTTAAGTACATACTCGCCTTTAGCAGATTCTCTGACCTATGCGTGAGCTTTATGAAAGACCATAAATAATTTTTAAGCCCCACCCCGCATTACCAACTACACGACGAAAAGAACCCCGTTAGCAAAAAAGTGTTCACATATAGTGCGACCACCCATAACGACCATAAACAAAAAGTAAATTAATCACCGCTCATCAGTCAGTTAAAATTAACTGGCCGTACGAAAAACCCACACTAAGAAATCGGTTATTTGATAATCAATATTAAGTTTAATAGAAAATGACGAGGGACGGCTCCTTAGGCTTTGAGGAGCCGCTTCGATACGAAAATAATAGAAAATTTGTCAAAAAATTAAATTACTTGGATCTAAGAGAATATAAAAAGTTCGATAAACGAGGTTGCTGGACATTGTATCTGATTAAAATTTACTTGGTAATGTTTTACGAGGGGTGATGAACAAGTACATTTTTTAATTTTTCGTTGGATTATAAGAACTGGATTTAAATTTTGATAATTACCTACAGCGATTAATAAAACTTTTTATATGAAAGGTTTATAATTTTTTTCTATTATTCGTTAAACTGCAGATACTTCGAAAGACAACGGAGTTCGGGTAAGTACTTAAGTGTGGGAAAAATACTTTCCGCAAGAGTTAAGGTGAAGAATTTTTCTAAAAGCATTAAAACAACATTATTTTTTTAAATGAAATTTTAAACTTAAAAAAAAGGAACAATTTTATCTATTATTTGTATTATTAGAAAATGCACAATTTACAGCACTTGCAGACTAATGGTCAATGTTAATTTTTGGTGTTTTTTATAGAAAAGCAAGAGAGTTAGTACTATGGGAACGAAGCTGCATGGAAGCAAGCGAAAAAGTAGTAATATCCGCACACATGTAAAACAATTTAATATTTTCACTTTTAGAAATATAATATAGCCACAGCCCTACTTCACTTAACAAGCCGTGAACAAGGAAATCTGGCAACTATGCGTTCAGATATAGATCGACACCGTTTGCTGTTGTTTTGTCATATGATTTAAGTTTAATGACCTGGTGCTCTGATGTGTTTTGTAAATAAATCAGCTTTTTGAAAGAAAATATTGTTAAGATAAAGACTAAACCTGTAAAAGGTCTTACTGTGTGAGATTTGTGAGTGACCGGGACAGTTTTTTTCCGCAGACATTGCGTAAAAACAAAAATATCCGCGGGTGAAAAGTGCCGGTGTTATAAAGTGCTTAAAGTAAATGGCGGCAAATGAACCTGACATTTTGTGGTGGTGCTTTTTAAAAAATAATTAAAATTGAAAGTGTGTTTTAATGATTCGTGTTTGGCTTTGATTTTGTAGGTATTTTTTAGTTATTTTTTAAAAACAGTAACAAATATTAGCATTGGAAATTACCGTAAGTAGTTAGGTATACCGAACATTTTGGAATTTTGTCGTTCGTTTTGGTTTTTGTTATTGCGTTGCATAGGTACCTGGCTGCCTGCTTATTAGATACTGTTTAGTTACTGTTATTATTATTATTTTTCTATTACTAAAAATGTAATTTCATTTATCCAAAAAATGGGTTTCAAGTTCTAGATATCATCACTGACAACCACAGAAATAACCCATCCATGTTTTCTAATATAACAAGCAAAATTTAACTTCTTTCCCCAACCCTGATCCACCAGAAAGCAAAATATTTACTAGCTTTGATTTTGTGCATTTATTTAAAAACATAATTAATAACTGGCGAAACTTAAAAACTTAGATAAAAGCTTTGTTTATCCAGATTTTGATCATTTTGATGTGATTAGACATGCAAAATATAATGACGTTAAGAGTATGTATGAGCAGGAGAAGGACCTCGTTGTAAAAAAATCTTTTAAACTTAACCATAAAACAGTTTATCCCAACAATTTTGAGCGTCAAAAGTTTTTATTGCGGATAATATATGTAATTTTTCAACAATCGCAGCTTTAAATGACTTTGGTTTTAAAGACACAGCATCTTTTCTTGAAGTTATCAGACATTGGTGGGATATTGTCAGTAATACTAGTACTTTAAGGGGTAACGTAAAAAGAAACGAGTATTGCGATCACATCTCTAAAATTGATCATTTCTCTGTTAATTTTTAAGAAAATTTGTTACCTGGGTTGAAGCTTGGCGTAAACTTGAAAACAATAATGGTCGCCTTACAAACGACACCTATTCTGCACTTTGCCATAGTATATCTGTTTTACTAGAAATAATTGACTATTCATTTTCAAAATTTGATTTGTCATATATTTTACCAGGTAAATTTACTACTGAAAAGTTAGAAAAAAGATTTGGTAAATACAGGTTGTAATTACAATGTTAGCTTTGATGATATTTTTAATGCTGAGAAAAAAATTAGACGCAAACATATATTTAGAAGCGCTGAGGATGGTAATTTCTCTTTAGCTGAGATTAAAAAACAGGGAGACAGCTGTATCCAGGAAAATGATCTTGATTGATCAAAATAATTACACTGAAAATTTTTTGTTGTTACTTGAAACTGAATACCTAAATGAATATGAAATTGACAAATCGGTACAAATTTATATAGCCGGTTATGCTGCCCACAAAATTGTAAAAAAAATGTAATAATTGTAACATTTGTGTTTCTTTTCTTGTTGAAAGTAAGGGAAACCTAATTTACGACGAATACTTTGATTGTCTAAAACGTGGCGGTTTAAAGGCTCCTACAAAAATTGTTAAAGACGTTCTGTTCCATATGTGCGCGATTTTTAAGAAAATTATTAATGACCCTGCTACTGAGAGTGACTTAATAAAATGGCAAATCAAAAAGCTATCCTGTGTGATCTAACTAACTTAAGCACTAGACAACATGAAGATTTTAATGATTTATGCTCGCAATGTATTTGTGGTAATGAGAACAAAAATATGTTCATTATGATGGGCTCTATTTTTCAAACATTCTTTTAAATAATTGTGTTAAAAAAAAGAAATAACAAAAATGCCACAGAAAAATCGGAAAAGGCTGAGTCAAAAAACAAGAAAAGGAAACCAGACACATTCAATAAATAAATAAACAAAACTCAAACTAAGTACAATTACTAACTAAATGTTAAATTACACTTGTTTGCTTTTACAACAGCATCATATTCTTATGCCTCGACCTATATTAATTTGTTTTAGAGTTTAAATATTATATATAAATATTGATTTTTTCAATTATTATACTGATTTAATTATTTTAATGGAAATATCAATACTATTTACGCGATCTTTGAATCGAGCCTTAAATGAATTTAAAAATAAGCGCCTCGATACCCGGATTACGGACCATCGCGCTCGCCAGAAACCGATCTGAATCTCATGCCGGTTGCGGCGTTGCCAAGTGGTTGTTCACGGCTTGTTAAGTGAAGTAGGGCTGTGATATAGCTTATGGGCATTTCGTTTAGCCATTTGGGAAATAATTAAGTTTTTAATTATTAACTTTCTGGAACTTTCTGAGTTGATTCATTTTAGCGTAACCTGTGACTTTTTTATTTTTTAAAATTCTGAAAACCGGGTTGATTTTAATGTGTGAATGCAATTGAACATATCGAATAAATATGTTATCAATATTGCCATATTTGTGGCTTTCCTCACATTTAAATGAAAATGTAAAGCACCTATCTTTCTTATTTTTAACTGTTGAATCTAAAAGAACACATAGAAAAATTATTTAATATAAAACAAAAGAGACTCGACATAACATTAACATGTTTTTATCCGGACACATTTTTACTGGTTGTTTTTAAAGACACCTTATTTTTACGATATCTTTAAATAAAAAAGATTTCGCATTCATTTTTAGTAGCAACAGTCACTTTTACCAATGTGTATTAAAAGTAGCAATGAACGCTAACCATTGAGATAATACAAATTTCTATTTTCCAATGTAATGGCATATTTCTCATATGAATTAAATAAGAACTTTATTTACTAACAAAAACTTATCGAAAAAAGACGCTTTTAAAAGCAAACTAATACATAATGTATCCCAAAAGGAAAATGTTAAACTATTTTGTATCTTTTTTGTGTTCATAAATCATTTTCGTAAGTATTTTTTGTATTGTACGGGATAAAAAAATAAGGCTATTTTACCTTTTAAGTACGAGGAAAGTTGTGGCTTTTCTCGTATTAAAAAAAATAGTCCTGTTCAATCTTCGTTGGATGATTCTGTACAGGGTGGCGCATTTTCGACAGATTTTCATAGTATTGGGAGAACTACAAGAAATAGAGCAAATTTGATGGCATATTTTTTAATTCGATCCTTGGAACAACCGCAACGGTGAAAACAGGTCCCGGCTAACTTGTCTTGGAGATAATGGGCGTTTTTTAAATTTCGACGTTTTCAGCACACCTTTGTATCTTGGTTGTCAGTTAAGGTAGAAAAAAAACGTTAAATGCAAGTTTGTTTAGAATTTTACGTAAAATCCAGTGGGGTGATCTTTTTTTATCGGTTACAGTTTAAAAGGTATAATGCATATTTGGTTTTTTTGATTAGGACACCCTGTGCGTTATTCTACTATTCGTTTCAAAATAAAATTATCTTATTATGAATATTACACATTTATATATTTAGCAAAATACATCTGTAAAGCATTTGCCTTTTCTCCGCTCTCAATATAAAATCCAAGAATATTATATATTTTAAAATTTTAAAGCTTTATTTCATTTCAATCAAATTTTAAAAACAACTAAAGCTGGCGATAGGTTATTCCTATTTCTTGCTTAAATATTATACACAATATGGCAGCAACCATTTGTTCCTAAGCCAACTTGCATTCTACTAATGCGTATTTAGTTACCTGAAATTAAGAATGAGTAAAAAGGATTCAATGAGCTAATAATTTAAAAACAATATTTATTATTTTTATAAAAGTAATCAGCTTAAGAACTGGTGAGTTTATTGCAATGTAGATTTTATACAGGGTCTGCAAAATCTAAATCTTATAAATAAAATAAATAACAAATTTCTTTACAAATAAATATATATATAAAGTGTGAGGTATTAATAGATAGAAAATTTTATTGAAAATTAAGAAGGTAGTCAAATAACATACAGTGTGCCACATTTAAAAAAAAGCAACTTTAAAGTATATCTTGAAAACCGTAACCAAAAAAAATAAGAACTTACGACACTGGATTTTACGTAAAATTCTACATAAATATGTTTTTTATCATTTATTTCTATCTTTACTAATAACCGAGTCACAAAGATGTACCTACTGAAATCGTCAAAATTGAAAAACGCCTTTTACCTCCAAGATGAATTAAGTTAGCCGCGTTTTTTTTAGCACTGCAGTTGCTTGTGCCATCAAATTTGCTCTATCTTTTGGAGTTTTTCAAATACCCTGGAAATCCATGGAAAAGACACCACCCTCTACATGATTATTCGAATAAACATTTAGTTTTGAGGTCGGTAAAAGTCCTATCAGTAGGCAAAATTTTATTTTAGATTAAGTTTAAGATTTTTTTGTATTCTTTTTTTCCCAATTCCGTCAATGTTGTTCAAGCACTGAAACATGTAAATGTTGTATATTACAGCACCTTTTAAACAACGCAGTAGTGCCACCACGGACACCCGGCTGGGGATTGAATCCAAATCGCCGAGGAGACAAAATTTTAGATTGGCATCACGTTCCCAGGAAAAGTTACTGAAAATTTGTGACTTTTAAGTAAACATTTATTTAAAAATGTATTATTTAAAAAGCTGTACTGTCCAATTTAGTTTTTAAGTAACCATCAGCCCATACCCCTTGAGAAACTTTATCGTTCTTAGAAATGCCGTTTTTGGGTTTAAGGACAAGAGACATTGAAATTGGAAAACCATTTTTGTAGTGATCTAGGAATTTCAACACATAAAGATCAGATGCAAATATCACAAGGTCCATTTTCTCGCAAATATATTTTTTTAGTGAAAAAAGTACAAAAGGCAGTTTAAATTGTGAATATTTATGGAAACCTGTAAGGGTTTAGGAAAAAAAGTTTAACAGCACAAATCTAATAAGGTACGTTTTCATAACACCTGCTTTACTTCCTCCCTTTTACCAATGGTAAATTGGGTATAAGTTGTTAATCATTCTGTACTTACTAACTGATATAATTCTAAGTATGTAAATGTTAGTTTCGATAAGAGGTTGCCCGAAATAATATGTACATCATATTTTTAACATTTTTACCAAGTAACAGTTTTAATACGGACAAGCTTTGGTTGTCCTTGATCAAGGCTATTTTCGTAAAGGTCCCCGTACTCATTTTAAAATTAAAATCCCCATAATCCATTCTTGTTGGTTTAATATAAACCAGGCAGAACGAATCATTTTAACTCGCTAGTTTAAAACAATGTATAGTACACGAGCATGTGATATAATATTGTTAAGAAATGTAGAAAAATGTTTTAATTTTTTTCTAAGTTTGGCTGATTTTCATTAAACAAAATTTACCTAGTTTGAACCAATATGTTGTAACAGATTTACATTCAGCATCGAGTCAAAAATAAAACTAGACAAAAAATATTTTGAAGTAAGATATTTTTTATTGTGTTTTTTATCTTTTATTTATGACAGTGTACCTAGGCTTGTATGAATCCTAAGGACCAGGTACCGTATGTGCAGCGATATTAGATGTTTAACCCATTATTTTCCAGCTCCGTCAACCTGGTCCAATTACCGAAACATGCAGATTTTGCATCCCATGGTACCTTTTAGACAACACGATAGTGCCACCACGACTATCCCCCATTGTCTTCTGGGTAACGTCATCCAAAAGCAGTGTTGCCATTTGTAGCGAAAATAACGAATTTTTTACTACCTTAAAACGTGGCGGCGATTTACAAAAACAAACCTATTTGAAGCGACTTTTTCCAAATTAAATTAGGACACTTTATTTTTAATTTTTTAGCTATTTACTAATTACAATTATCGTATTTATTTTTATATTTAAATTATAACCTTTTGCTTTCGTTTTTATTTCATAACAACGTCCAACCTTCGAGACTATACCTACTGGAGCTGACCACCGTCCTTCGGCAGGCCTATATCAGCACGCGGAGCGAGAGAGAAAGGGTATATCCAGGTTTTTTTTATTTCAAACTGTTTGACCGGCCAAGTGACAATGCTGTCTTCAGTAGTAAATGCTCGAAGATGGTGATACAATACAATGGATAGTATAAAAAAACCATGTACTAGTTGCTGCTTATTTTGCTGATATTGATTAGCAACTTTCGACTTTAAAGATAAGATAAAAACTGCTTAATAAAAATTTTCCATTATATTTACTTTACAGTGGGGGTTAATATAACATTTTTTTTACATGTATTTGTGCTTTATCTACTTTGTTTTTTTTTTTGAAGCTTTAAAATAAAATACAGTTTGTTTTTACACATATAGCATATATATTACCCAGTAAATAAAAAATTTAAAATTCATCAAATATTAAAACTTTCTAAAATAAAGAATATTAATTACAAGAATATATGATGGAAAATATTTATGAATTTACTTTTATCGGCGGCTTCCGGTGGGGTAAAGTATAGTTAAATATTTTAATCCTTCTTGTAAATAAATAAAAACATTTTAGCTGCGACCACCTGCGTCTGTTGTGGTGTGAGATGTTTTTATATGATTTCTTGGCTATTTACAAACACCAAGGTTGTATAGTTGGCTTAGTATAAGAATTAAAATTCGGTGTTCATTGAAAAGAAAAAAAAACATAAAAAGAAGCTAAAAAGGTTTGATTTGAACTGGCGGCCGCCTTCGGTTTTTATATGGACTATTTTTACAGACATGTGCAGGAAGCGGCACATTATAAGCTAATAGATTTTTGCCGCTTATTGTGGCTTTTAAACTAGTGTGCACCGTGTCACTGACGGTCACCCATCCAGTGGTCTGTGTCTGTGTTAACTTTAAAAGTAACGTCATCCATATAGTATATTATTACGTTATAAGTTATAACAATCGCATTTTCATTCAGTAAGTGTATAAAGACATTTAAAATCCTTTTAAATCATTTACGTTTTTGTTAAATAAACTATTTTTCCAGGACCAAAATTTTTAGCGACCTGTGAACATTCATTTACCCTAATAATAAAACAATCAGTAGATATTAAAAGTAAATTAAATTAAAAAAAGTAAGTACAAAGAAAATAATACTTTGGCAAATAAACTTATTCAAACTGTTTCAAAAACAAAATAAAACTGTATCTTAATCTAGAATTTAAAATAACTTTAGGTATTCCTTGTGCATATATAAAAAAGAAAAATAAAATGTCGAAAGACACAAGCAAATAAGGTAAATAACAGTTTTTACATCGAGTGAATCAAAAGTACATTGGATACCGGACTAAACTAAACAATTTTTTTGGTAATTAATTAGAATTGTTATGGCGGCCAGCTGGTTATTGTTTTATTGATTCTTCGCCTCTAATTCGTTAAGGTTCTCGTCGTTCCCGAGATAAAAAGACTTTTTATTGTCGGTTCTTCATTTCGTTGTTAATGGGCAATATCTTTTGTAGGTTGATGATCGGCAAAATAACGAATTTTTCTCGTTTTTGTCTAAGGTAAATTAATACTAAAAAATCTACTTATTACGGCGTATAGTACATACAGTTTTGTTACATTTTAACGTTTTAGAGGGCCAAACTAATATTCTGGATTTAATTTTTACTTTGCCGTTACAAAATTAATCGACGCCCATTACGTGCTGGGCGTTGAGACGCCAAAAGACGCCTCTTGTTGAGTATAAGCATCAAAAATTTTTTAAAGGCTTACATAATTAAAAACTGGCTGCCATTTTTTATTGTCAAAATCGTTTGTTTTTACATATACTTAAATCCATAAGAAATACGCCACTACATACTAGCCGCAATTTATGGCTTTTTCGCAAAATGCTTATTTGATTTTAATATAATCTTTGTTTTAAATTAAATATTGATTTCTAAGTATCGATGCTATGTCGGATATTTTTATTTATAATTTATTTAAACCATATACGGGGCACAAAATGGGACGAAATCTCTTTCCCAAAATGTGTAACACCCTGTGTGAAATAGCAGCTATTGTCCATTTGATTCACACTGTAGCTTCATTGTTTTAAGCATGTTATTTCTTTTTAAAACTTTTTATCTAAAAAGTGAGATATGGGAGCCACACCAAATATATTTATAGATGCTTTTAACCCCAAGGGAAATTTTTTTTTCATTTTGGAATTTGCAAAACAAATTGATTTTTTTTGCGGCGCTCACACAGAAAATTCTAAGTTTTAAAAGCAACTCCTTTATATGAATTTTATATTAAAGGTTTAAATATATTTTATTGCCAAATCCCAAATTTTGCAGAAATATCTGCATTTTTCCTAAAATTAGAGGCATCTGAAATACTTGTATAAGAAAATTATTGTTATGTGAAAAAATTTAATTAGCTAAAGTTATTAAAAAACATAGATGATTTTGCGAAATTTGGGATTTGACAATAAAATTTGAATAAATTCACAATAAAAGTACAAATACAGGATTCGCTTTCGACACTTAGATTTTTTTTTTGGGGAAGTTCCAAAGAATTTTTTTCGCAAATTCCAAAATATTTTTTTTTATTAAAGTGTTCCTCTTAAGGTCAATGGCATCTGGTATATATTTGCTATAGGTTACATGTCTCACTTTTTGAGATAAAACATTTTAAAAATCCTATAAAAGGCATTGCTGGAATCATCTGGATTTCTTCTTTACATCAAGAATTTTCTCTCCTTGGCAATTTGTTCCATTTATCAAGTCAATCCCTAGGTCTTAATTAAGAAACAAGCGCATGGTAAGTATTGGCAACGACTTGATATTTTTACATCAAGACTTTCTTTCTGTCACAAAAAATTCCAATTGATGTGAGTTACTGGAACCGTCCAGCACTAAAACTCGGCCGACTGGGATGGTCTGAGAGATTTCGTTGCCAACTACCCTTGGGATCCTATCTGCTTTTCTCTGACGATCCTTTCGAAATATGTAAACAAATTACCAAAACAATTCAACTAGGCATTAAGACCTATATTCCCCATACGTATATCGATCATTGCTCATACCAAAAAGAACACCATAAGTTTAAATCACAATACGTGGTTTTTTAAATCCTGTGACAAAGCCAGACTGCTAAAAATTCAAGCCCACTAAAAGTTTGTCCAAAACCCCAGTCCCGAAAATCGATAGGCTAGCAACGAAGCAAGAAATTAATATAATCAGACCATCTCAGAAGCAAAAGACCGTTTTAACAATCGGATAAAAGATAAAGTTTTCTCTTGCTAAAATGGCAGTAAAGCCTTCTGGTACTTTGCCAAAAATATTATATAAAACTTTTGCACAAATTCTCTTCCACCCCTAATGTTTGGAGATAAAATTGTTTCTACCACTAAAGAAAAAGCCGAACTATTTGCCAAACAATTTGCTGCTAATTCTACCCTTGATCTTCCTATTAAAATACCTCTGCCAACAGTTGCCTCTGTACCCCATAAAATGTCCGATATTATTTTTAAAGTCAATTAGATCAAGCGTATTCTTTCTTCTCTTAATACTAAAAAGTCGTCTGGGCTGGATGGCATACCTGCAATCGTCTTAAAAAAATGTGCTTCCGAGCTTGCATCCATCCTAACTCGCCTCTTTCGAATCTCTTACGACGCGGGTATTTTTTCGGAGAGCTGGAAAGCTGTACGTGTGTAACCTGTCCCCAAGAAAGAATGCAAAACTCTCCCTTCTAACTATAGACCTATAACTCTTCTTTCTGTTGTTTGCAAAGTAATGGAAAAATTTATGAATTCCCAAATCTTGAACACTCAATTAAAATATAAGAAAATATACAACCAGTTTTTGACATGGCGTGATGGCAAAAGAGTGAAAAATCAGTGCAAAGAAAATGTGACTAGTATGACAGCCCACGTATACGTATACGTATAGCTTCACTATTATCATCATCAGCAGCAGCAAGCATTGTTTTGAAGAAACATAATATATCCTACATATATCTATTTGTAGTTGTTTTTCATTATTACAAATCTAGTTGTGTTATAGATTTATAACACCAGTAGTTGTGTAATGAGTCTCATAACGTACCTTAAATACTAGAAAAACAGTTATGTAAAAACGTCATAACTAAACAGTCGTGGATAAAATTATTTAATTTCTGTAAAAATTACTTTAAGGAATGAGGATTCCGTAAGCTATTAAGCTCTTTCAAATGTCCGAACTAATATACGTCGCTCTCAGCCACGGAATCGCAAAGATGCAATAAAACGCACAGAAAAGTGTTCTGAACGATCGATCATCCTTTGAAAAGCTTGAAAGCGGCAGATTCGTACACTCAGATAAATAAACAGCTTAAATATTTATTGCATTGCGCACATACTTTGCATATTTTGGTGTCTTAGGATATTGGACATTACGTTTTAATAATATTATTATTAGTAAATTTAATATATTAGTCGAGGATGTATGTCTAACAAAGGAAATTAACGTTTTTAATTGTAAATTTTAAAAAAATCTCAAACGTGGCACTTTCCCAATAATTTTTTTTATAATTATTATAGTAATTTTTACTAATTACTAAAGGTGGCTTTATACAAAAAAAACTTATAATAATAATAAAATAAATAAAAAAGAGTTAAATATACCTTATTTCCATAAGGCTATCAAACTGACAAATAACAGGAAATAAAAATAAGAAATAACCTTTAAGATAAACTTTTATCTTCTTATTTTCTTTTTATGTAAAATCACAACTGCGCATGTGCTATTTAACCCTATATGATAAAATGATAAGATGATTGTCGCGACAGATGTTTATTTGTGTTTATTTATTTTTAAATTTTGCGTCCTTTTTGTCATAAAGGATCGAAAATCTTCAAACCTCTAAGATCCCTGTCGAAATCACCTCTCCTAAATTCTTTATTTTGGAAATTTAAATACATAACAAAGTCAAGAAATCAAAAAGAAAAAAATACTGCAAAAGAAATAATTTAAAAATGATGTTTGTTAGGAACTTCCTATTGGTTGTTTTTATTTCTAATTTTTGGCTGTATAAATGAGGTTATTTCTATTTCCTATTTTATTCCCTAGTTTATTTTTTTGTTATTTGTCTGTGTAAATCCACTTTAAGTTGCGACAATACAACATGTCTTACACTCATCTGTTATGTCAACATTAAAACTGTCAAAATAATATTTCTCTTAAAAATTACATTTGTCAAAAATAAAATCCGTTCAAATAATATTTGTTAAAAATAATATCTGTCAAAAAAATATGCGTCCAAAGTTGACATTTGTAAAAACAACATTCGTCAAAATAACACCTATTGACAGTGGCACCTGTCTAAATAATATTTGTTAAAATTTAAATGTTCTTAGGGATTGCCAAAGGTTTCAAGCCTGTACTGACGTACAGTGAATGTTAGAACAAGTAAAAAGAAGTTTATTAACTCGGGACTTTGAAGAATTGGGGAAAACATTTGCAGACAGCAGGTTCTACACTCTAGATACTTTAAGCATTAAGTACCGAGCAACGAGGGATGATTGAAGCTTTTCAGATAACCTGTAAAGAGATGCATTAGAGTAGAGCTTCATATTGTTTTGTTGAAAGCTGTTAGAGGAAGAAGTATAATGACCAATTCTTTGCAGCAGAAGCCGCAAAAATCCCTAAAAACAGGGAGGAAAAGAAGTTTTTTAGTTTTTTTGTAAGAGTAATATGAAAATGTCAAAAGTTGTATGAGACAAGCAAGGTCTGATTTGGGGAAATAAAAGTATACAAATTAGAAGCTTTGCAAAAATTGCCGTGGCTATAGATATAATGTGCTTAAGCCAGTTAATACTTCTTGAGCGTAGCGCTAACAAAAATAAATGACATATTCTGCAGAACTTGGACAGTCATAAGTAAGTGGTAAGAATAGAAAGACCTTTTTCGCGACATAAGACAAATTTACGTCTTGAAATAATTAAATTGGACAAGATTTTTGGTACCCTAAATTAATATTAATTGGTAATTCTAAAAAGAGTTATCCTAATAATTACTCGGTGCTTGATTTTTAAATCAGGCTTGGTGACTGGCTGAGAAAGTAAATATTGATGTAAGGAGTATTATTATCAGCAAAGCTCTACATAAAATTCATAGTGGACCAGAAGAAGATTGTTGATGTGTTGAGAAAATAGAGTAGGTGCCAATACTGAGCATTGGTAACCTCAGCATTTATTTGATGAAAGCTAGGTGAATGGTCACCTACAATAACTGAATTACGTTGATAAGGAAGGAAACTGCTAAGCCAAAAACAAAGTTGAGGTAAAAGACTATCGGAGAAGTTTATTAAAAAGCTTACCTTGCCAGGCGTTGACCTAAAATTTGGTACGGGCAGCGCATTGGGATTTGCCAAGAAACTTAATCTAGTTATGGAAAACCAATTAAAGATTTGCTGTAAATCTTAGAGATTTTTGTGAATCACAGGGGCGTAGCTAATCATTCTTTATTCTCAATTTTTTAAAAACCAGCCAGTTAAAAAAATTTACTGAACAATTTTCTTATGCAAATATTTTTGCGTAATTTGATCAAATTCATGAAAAAAATATAAATAGACGATTTACTTTTAAAACTAATATTTTTTTTGGGGAAGAAAAAAATTATGAACTTTTTTTGCTAGTTTCAAAATAAAAATTTTCTTTACCAAAGTGATTCCCTTGAGGTCAACAGCATCCGGTATATATTTTGTTCACATTTTTTTTTAATCCTAGCTGATAGGTAGATACTGAGTTATGTATCCTAGGAACAAGAAGGGTGGTTGGTTATATAATTTATTTAAAATAAAACTGTGGGCAAAATTTGGTCTAATTTTATAGCTCAGTACTTTAGGCAGCCGCGATTTTTGGATAGGAATTTGGCCCTTATTTTACATAGGTCTTTTTTTGGTAAATTCTACTCTACTTAGAACATTTGTTTACAAGCAGTTACAATAATATAATGATTTATATGTAACACTAAATAATATCAAACTTTCACTAGATTTTAACATAGGCGTTGATACATTTCCATTGTGGAATTCAACAGTTAGACTCGTAAAAAAATATAGAAACACAGTAGTAGGCATACAATATGGCGAACCATTCATAATGTGGTATCGGAGAATCGATCTTATACCATTAATAATGCCAGATCTGAAACAGTGCTGTCTTGCATTTCTAGAATCATTTATTTCGGCATTTTTCGGAAAATTTTATCTACCCAAGCTGTACCTACTTGTTGCGTACGCAAACATAATATAGTTTGAGACGTGCGATCATTAATTTTCAGCGAAAAACGTTTTTTGTTTCTTTAGAGTGAATTTTCTTAAGTAATCTTTATTGCAAGCGTATCTTTTATACAAGGAAATTTGAAGGTTAAAGGAAGAACACAGCAATTCGATCACAAGTTTCTCAATTTTTTCACAGGCAATGTTGTGAATTTACCAAGGAAGTTTAAAGGTGTATGGAAGCCCAATACTGCAGAACAAAATTGTCCAGGCGTGCAGGGCAGCGGGAATAGGGGGGTTGGCCCCGCGGAATTTGCGCAATGAATAGTAGGTCAGGGCCGGATTTCCATAATTCTTTGTTACTATCTATAAAATTGACATCATCAAATGTCAAATTTCAACATTCACTGTTTTTTTTTATTTTTTGCACAAAATTGTTGGTTATTAAAGGATACTACTATAGAATATTTAAAATTATTGTGTAATATTAGATTTTATATCATCTGGTATAATATGGAAAGAATAGATGGCGCCACTTTACTGCCTTCTATTTAAATGGTCGATATTTTTGGAAGTTTTGTATTTTTACCAAAAATTTTTGTAAATAAATAAAAACACGATTTTTAAAATAAATTTCAAACATTGTATGATAGTATTATGTACTTATCACCAATTTTGTGATAAAAGAAGGGCAAGATAGTGTAAATGAGTTTAATCTAATCCTAAGATTCTGGTTGTACATTAAAAAGTGAAATTTAAAACTGCTTTTAGCATACTTTTCAATAACAAACATTCATGAGACAGAATAACAGTGGTTAAAAATGTTTAGTAACCTTTGGTACCTGAGTATCCATTGTAACACTATCCGTTAAATATTATGTGTGTACAGTATGTCGAGCTTAAAAAGTTGATAATGCAAGATTAAAAAACCAAAAATCTAATTTATTTTCAAACAAATGGTATTGTCTCGAAAGTTGCCTCCTCTCCGATTTTGATTAAATTTGGTATACAGGGTTTTTGGGGCGCTGATTACAAATCTGAAAAAATATCTTTTCGGCAACGTTTCGTTTCCGAGATCTTAATCATCAAAGTTGAAAATTAAAATCATTTTCACTATATTCTCCCTTCTTTTTGTACACAATTCTTGATTTTTACACTAAAGTGGCACACGATATTTTATAAACACCTTTTAAAACCTTGTATTTTTATTTATTTTACATCTTTTTTCCATTAAATTGCGAACTTTTAAGTTCAAAGGCAGCAGCCATATTTGCTTAAAAAATAAAAGTGTAAAAAAGGTGTAAAATAAACATAAAAAAAGTTTTTAAAAGGTGTTTGTGAAATATTGTGTGCCAATTTAGCGTAAAAATCAAAAATTTTGTGCAAAAAGAAGGAGGAATAGTGTAAATAAGGTTAGTTTGATTTTCAATTTTGATGATGAATATCTCGAAAACGAAACATTGCCGAAAAAAACCGTACCAAAATTGTACTTCCTTTCATTCAATTAGAGGGACCTGTATATATTAAAATTTGCCTGGTCTGCCCAGTAATCAATAATTTTGATCTTTAAAAGAGTGTACTAAATTATTAAATGAAATAAAAGTACCTAAATGTAAACCTTATTTCTTTTTAATAATCCACAGAAATACACAAACATTGTGGAAATCATCTAAAAGATAGTTAAGATTGCCTTACTTTTCTCACTAATATTTCCTATGAAATTTTCATTTTCTATTATTCATAATTGATATATTATTATTTATTCGGTTACCTAACGTTACGTTTTATAAGAAGCACCTAATTTAAATATAAAAATACTTACCTAAAGTTAAAAAGACGGGTAAGTTACCCTTGGATTTGCAAGACAAAACCATACAACCTCTAGTCATTTTGTTACGATATTATAAGTAACAAACAATAAACACAAAATTATAGTCACAATTTAATAAACACTAATCACTAAAATAAGAAGGTTTTGATCAATCCAAAAAACGGTATTCCGGCTCTCATAAAATTATAATGTGTTGGCTAACTTCACACTGATTTATCAGTGTGTAAGTAGGCAACACATTAAATTATTTCGTGGAATTTTGTTATTGCGCAGAATCGGCGGGGCCAACTCTGACAGTTATTTTCATACTGGGCTGGACATTTTTTGATCGAATGGGCCATAGCATTGGGCTTCCATACACCTTTAAACTTCCTTGGAATTTACATACCAACTCTCATACTTTTATGTGGAACGAGAACGAAGGTATGATAGTGTTATAAACCCACTGCAGGCCTCGTGCACAACCCTTCGCCTAGATTTTTTTTAGTTCACTCGTAAAACGGCTTTTCTTAAAAATTCAATGAAATTAAAATATAGGGTTGATAAAAATATTTTTTATCTAATTAAAAAAAAACGATTTTTTTAATCGTCTGTGAAACGAAATATTAACAATCAAATTGTGCATAATTAACATTGTCGATATCGGTCATGTAGGAAAAAAGTTTTTATTATTATTTTTTTTTAACTAATGCAAAATAAATCAAAGTATTAGAAAATTTAAAGAACCCTGAGGTTTTAGACCGTTTTGTTAAAAAGATATTTATTTTTAAAAGTTTACTCTTCTTTACGTAATCACTCATATGAAAGGCGTATTTCAGGACTGGGTAGGTCCAAAAAGTGTCAAATAAGTCCAGAAAATTAAGCTAAAAAAAGTGCAAAACCTAGCAATTTTTTCAAAATGCATAGATTTGCATAAAAATTTGGAATTAAGCTTAACTTACCCTCCTCTTGAAAACCTATATTATACAGATGGGCGCTCTTTACTTTTTAGGGGTAAAAACTACCCTTTATTGCAAAAACCTATAAAAGTATATATAAAATTCAAAATCTTTATTATGCTAAAGATCGCTGTTTATTTTTTAGGAGTGAAAACTACCCCTTATTGCAAAAACCTTCAAAACTTTCAATGTAAAGCTTTACATAGAATTAGGCTTATAAAAAAAAAAGTATTTAATTCTTTGAAACATTATTTAATATATTTCCATCCTTGAAAATCAACCCTTATTACGGTTTAATAAAAAAAATGTTAACCCTAGAAAAATTAACATATTGTCACAGAGTTGTAATTAAACAATGTGACTGTTCAAAAATATTACTAATTGAATTTTGTATTTTTTTCTTCCTCAAAAATCCACCCTTTACAGCCTTACAATGCAAAAATAGTACAAAACCACGTTTTTTTAATCCATTGAATCGCTTTTAGAGTGCTCCAAAAAAATTTTTTTAAGCATAACTCCTTCAGTTTTGTGATAAAAAATTCTTTAAAAACCCATTTTGTTGGTTTTTTTAAGAGCTATAAGATCCTATATATTAAAACTGTTTAAAAGCCTTACTTTTTTAAAGGGGTGAATTTAAAGGTTTGAAACAGGGTAGTACTCGTCTATATACACACGTTTTAAACGTTTATATCTCACTTAATTTTGGTCTTGCAGTAAATTAAAAGAATACCTTAGTATTTTTACGTATCTCCCTTAGTTTTCAAACTTTTTTTAAGAAAAGATAATTTTATTAAAAGTCTAAAATTTGATTTTCACTTGCAGCTCCATTTTTTTTAAATTAAGCAATTTAAATCGGTTAAAATCTAAGACAGCATTTATGATACATATTTAAAGAGAATTAAAAAAGGAGGCTACGAATGGTTTAACCTAATTGTTTTCTAATCATAAATTACTCAACTTTTATGATACATACCTTTTTTTAAAAAAAGGTCTTTGCAAATGCTTCAAAAAAGTTATTATTAGTTTTATTCAAAAAATACGTAGATTTTGCGTTATTTGCCTTTGAAACCCTAAAATTTTGTGTTTGATGAATAACAGCTAACCTTTAACAAACCACAACTTGTTTTGTATTGGTCCCACAGAAATTACAAAAAAACTTTTTATTCGTTTTTTTAAGCAACAATTTTTATTTTTATAGTTTTTTAATAAAATGCATACTTATCGAGTTATGTGCAAAAAAACCGATTAAAAACGTTGATTTTATCGACAAAAACGCTGACTTTCGATCGCGAATAACTCTAAAAGTATGCATTTTACCAAAAAAATGCATAACACATTTTTTGCTTATAAATCATTCTAGTCTATCGATTTATGTGGTTAAATTAAAAATTTTCAATTCCTAGATGGTTTGGCAACCACCCCAAGGTAAAGGGGCCCTTCAGCATAATATAGATTTTGATCCTTGGACTATTTTTTACCTACTGTCAAAATGTAAGTCATTCTATGCATTTTGAAAAATTGCGAGAGCAAAATGGTTTGTTGTCTGAGTAAGTGTAAAATATTACTGAATAACGAACAGACCTCATGTGCTGTGTGTATAGTATCATACAAAAATAATATTTTTAAGCATTGGGAACCTCTAACTTTTTATAAAGCGTTTTGATCTTATATGGAACAGAGCTAAATTGGTCGTCTATTCAAAATACTGCATCACGAATTGAACTAAAATAGGAAAAATATAATGATCCATACTGGTACTAGTCCCGGCCCGTTCAACAATCAATATTTGTTAGAGAGAAATGGGCCAGTTCGGCGCGGATGGCATGGAAGAAACGAAGATAAAAAATGTTCATCCCAATCTCGATTTGATTTGTGGACGGGCTGGGCCTTACTTTCTATAAGGCGATAATTTTGTCTACGACTGTCGCCAGTAAACTACTTTAAACTTTGTATACGTGCAATTTGTAAGAAGATTAAGTAGTCTTTTATTTTTTAGCAATATCACCTTGAACGAAGGGGGTAAACGAGGGAAGGGTAATAATATATGCGGTATTTAATTTAATTATTTATTTTTCTTATTTTTACAACAAAAATTAGTGTTCAGATCCATTGTAAAAATGGGACTTAAAAGTAGGTTCTCCTTACGGTCTTCCACCTAAGCTTTGCTCTTGGCTTTCCAGTTTTCTTTCTAATCGACGTATATCAGTTACTGTAGATGGTCATTCTTCCAGCTTCTACCAAATTAATGCTGGAGTGCCCCAGGGCTCAGTGCTAGCACCCACGCTGTTTCTTCTACATATTAACGATCTTCTCTCTTCCACAATCAATCCCTTTAAAATTTTTGCTAATGATAGTACCCTCCACTCTAGTATCCAATTTGTTAAGCCACCATGTAATTCTGATTTGGAAAACAAGGGCAGGTTAATGCAGATATCTCTTTTACAAGACCTCAAACTTATCTTGGATTGGGGCGCCAAAAATCTTGTTCAGTTTAGTGCCTCGAAAACACGGTCATGTTGGCTGTCGCACAAAAAAAGTCTGCTAATGCTCATCCCTTACATATGAGCGGCCAAGTTCTGCAGAACAAAGAGTCGTTTAATAATCTCGGCATTACTTTTAAGAATAACCTCAACTGGCACAAACACATTACATCCATAGCCTCGGCAGCTTCAAAAAAGCTTAGATTCCTCATCCGAGCAATCTGTACACTCTGTATGTATCCCAAATCAGACCCTCTTTAGAATATTGTTCTCATGTCTGAGGAATTGCGTCCCCTACAACACTTAGCATTCTGGACTCCATTCAAAGAAGAGCCGTTCGTCTTATTAATGACCCAATGCTCACAGATAGGCTTCCTCTTCTTGCCCACCGTCGAGCTGTAGGGGATCTGTCGCTCTTCTATAAGTATTTTCACGGCTTCTGCTTAGAGGAGTTGGCCAGTATAATTCCTTCTCTGGCAGCTTCCAACAGAGCAATATGTAGTGCAACTTTTATGCATCTTTTTACAGTTTAGTTAGAGAGACCCCTATCTTCCCGCTTTCTTTGTTTCTTCATCCCTAGAGTGTCAAGGCTATGGAACCTGCTGGCCGCAGAAGTTTTTCCTTCTTCCCCCAATCTCCACTTACCACACTTAAGACACCCACGGTACGTTAGTACTTAAGCATCAGCCTTCGTGGACTGTCCCAAGATAAAAAAAAGGTTAGGGAGACAAAAAATTACCTATATGATGTAAGTTTTTTTTAAAGATTGTATTTAGACGATTAAAATATTATTTTATTTTTTAAATATATCCAGTTTTATTTAACATGAGTAGGGTATACATAGGCTACTTTTTTGGATCGCCTTTTCTTTCTCTATTTTGTTATTTAGCTTATAAAACATATATATAAAGGTACTTTTGATGCTTTTTCTTCAATTATTTTAACTTAAACATATTAGGTATTCTTTTCAATTCGTATTAAAATTTTTTTAACAATTTATCCTGCAGATTTTTATTAAATTTAATAAATCGCTTAGGGTAAGACCAAGTCAAATAAAAGAGAGGTCGACCAGTGTTTCTTCAATCTGGCCAATTTAAATAGTAATAATTAACCAGGAAACTCTTAAAAAATTACATTCGCCACGGTTTGTTACCAATTTATTTCTACCTCTTACGCAAATATACCCCGTAATTAGTCTAAAAACATCAAATTTATTAATTTTATGCATTCGGAGGCCAATTACCGTATGTTATATATACATAATCCATAAATTTTTTTCGCAATTAAAGTCGCGTGCTCAACCAGTTGTTTAGATAACGACGAAGACTACACTGGAGTAACAGTAAATAGTTCACAATAGAGTAGATATGGGCATAGATATTTTGCCATGTAACTTATAAACTAAAAGTACCCTTTAAAGGTTTACTAATTTTCTTTCTAAAGCAGCAGTAGTAAAATGCTTTAAAGTCTTAAAGCTAATTTTTGTTGTCTGTGGTGAATTTTTTTTAATTTAATTTTGTGAAATACCCTTTAAAAAACATTCATAAGACATCCTCAGATCTACAGTGTGTCTACTTAAGTTGGCAACATATGGGAAACTGTTTTATTATTAATTTTACGAAAAAATCATTAAATATTAATTTTTTTCCAACCTATACGAGGTAAGTCAAAAAATACAGATTTTAGTCGTAATTTTTGTAGTAGTAGTGGAGTATAGTACCTTTATATTTAACAATATCGAAAACTGTTATTATGAAAAGTTGTTCGGAATTAAAAATCCCGTTTAAATATGCAGTTGCATTAATTTATTATTTTTTTTTTCTCAAAACATCTCTACTCGAAAAACGAAAATTTAACTGTAATTATTGTACATGTAATCTAATATTATGCTCTGATAAGAAATATTAGAAAGTAATTATAATATTTATATATAAATATTCTGGGATGCTCTGACAAGAAATATTTGACATTGGCAATCAAAACATCAGTTGTATTTAGCGAAATTTGGTAGATATGTAGTAAAAATGCCAGCAAAATTTGTAAAAAATATTTTTTTTTAATTAGAAACATGTAATTGCATATTTAATGATTTATAACAATTTTCGATATTTGAAAATATATAGGTACTTTACTTTTAAGCAAAATTCATATTTTTTGACATACCTCATATAAAATAAAAAAAATGATATCTGTTGATTGCATTTTAGGTTTCAGAAGATGCAGAACTTATTATAAAGAATAACTTTTTTTCGTAAAATTAATAATAAAAAAGTTTCCCATATGTTGCCAACTTAAGTAGACACTTTGTATACCACTGGCTCAAAAACCAATCGAAGGGTTGTAATAATGATTCATAGACGACATGCTACTATATTCCAAGGGATAGAGCAAATTTGATGGAGCCTTTTTGAATTTGATTTTAAAAACAACTACTACAGTAAAAACAGATCGAGGCTAACTTGATTTGTTTTGGAAATTTTAACGATTTTAACACACCTTTATATTTCGGTTGTAAGTAAAGATAGATTGGAAAAATATGATAAAAAGCATATTTGTATAAAATTTTATATAAAATCCAGTGACGTACGCAATTTTTTTAATCAGTTTCGGTTTTAAAGAAATAACGCAAAGTTCCTTTTTTAAAATGGGATACCCTGTTTATTATTTAATTTTTTGTTTAAAAATTTTTATTGTCTTTATTTATATCATTTTTAAAAAATCTCAAGAAAAATCTTAAGTATCCACATTGTAATAAACTTATAAATTGTTTAGTTATTCATTTTTATGAATAGAATAAGTAGTATTGTTAAATTATTAGCTAAACTAGGTTTTTTTCCACTTTGTTTCTCATTTGATGGCCTTCCAGACCTTGTCTTTTAAAAATATTAATGATTGGTTGTCTTTTTCCAGGACATACAGGAAAATACATCTGGAAAGCATTTACATTATTTTTTCCGCTCTCAATATAATAATTATTAATATTATATTTTTTTTAGTTTCACCTAAATCAAAATTTAGGAAAATGGATTTCAGGCACTATGTAATTCTTATTTCTTGACAAAGTATAATACAAAATATTGCATAATGCATTCATTATTTGTTTCTAAGCCAACTTTTCTTTTTTATAAAATTATTTTTTGTTTCTAAGCGAACTTAAATCTTACTCAACAAAATGCATACTTAGTCAGAAAAAATAATTAAGGGGCGTTAAGTCTGGCGACCTAGCGGGGCCTTTTTGATCTATCTAGCAGAAATCTGTTATTTAAATAACCTCTTAGAGCTTGCCCAATATGGGGGAAAGCTACAACCTACTGAAACCACGTATATCGTAATACTGCATTGGTTATTGCTGGCACAATTTAATTTTGCAGTATGTGAAGATATATTTTGGCAGTCAAATTCCCCTTTATAAAGAAAAGTCCAGTGTTTTCAATAATGCCGGCCCCTAACATTTCTTTTCTGGGCGAGTTGAATTTGTGTTTCACTCATCCAGTGTGCGTTCTGATCAGCCCAATAACGCCAATTATGTTGATTTACACATTCAAAAAAACTGTTTAATAAAAAAATATTTTCTTTTTTTATCATTATTTCGCAAAATTCCATTCTACGATCGGAATCATCTTCTTACAATTCCTGGACAATAGTTATTTTATAAGGATAAAAATTGCCGTTTTTTAAAATGATATCAACTAACTTAAAACATACATCAACTTGAGTAGCAGTTTTTCTCGACGACAAATGCGGATCCTGAACAAAATGAAGTAATATCTCTAATGTTTTGTCATCGCTAGTTGCCGATTTTGGTCTTCCGGAACGCACTTAATCTCTGCCATACCCGATTTCATCAAATCTTTTAATTGTTCTTACAAATGAAGATTTTGATATAGGCTGTAGGTTTGGAAACGTTTATTGAATAATTTCTTTGTTTCGCTAACTGATCTTTGTCGGTCTCCAAAACCTCTGATCATTAGTAAAGTTTTACGTTCCCTTTCGCTGAAGGATATTTTCAGAATTTACTTTAACAGTGACGCAAAAAATTCTAGTACCAGCTTGTAAAAATGCAATAATAATATCGTACCCATTGCATTTATGTCCTCAAATTATTTCTTAAACTAATGGGATAAGTCATATAATATGTTTTATGACTGTTATTAAGAATGTTTGAAAGAATTAGAAAACGCGATTATAAAAGTGTCATTCCAAAAAAAACAAAGTTTTATTTACCAGGACTTTTTAAGCTAACCTGTATAATTACAGGTCTTCCAGTTTCATACATTTCATTAAGACCTACAACTATTACACGGGAAGTTTTTTTTTCTATTCTGCGCCATTTTTAAAATAATTGACTGACCAGGGACTTTTTACACACTCTGTATAATATACTGTTACTTACCGAAAAGGTAACAAGTATGTGTATTATTCCGTGAAAAGCGGATAATTTAATTTGCCATAAGTGGTTTGATTTATTTGGATAAAGTTGGTAGGTGGTATTTTCTTCGCATGAGGCGATACCACCCCACTTGCCTTTTAAAGGACTCGTGAAGTCTTTGGGTCTTATAGATCTTGTAGGACGTTTCAAGTTCTGCTCGGGTGAGTAGTTTTCCTTCTTCCTTTGTTCTTTCTCTTTCAGTTTTCCTTCTTTGTCTTCCTTCTTTTTCTTTTTCCTTTTTTTTTCACTATAGTAAAATTTGGAAATAATGATGATGGCACACCCGAAAGCAAAGTATTCCGAAGGTAAAATACGCCTTCATTCGGATCTCCGGGCGAGAGGTACATTTATGGGCCCACCATCGACAAGTCTGATATCCTTTACAAATATATGTGGGCTTAACTCCAACGTTAACTTTGTTGACCATTATCTTCAATCCTCCAAACCCCACATACTATTTCTTACCGAAACCCAAATAAGTCTCAAAACATCAACTAACCACCTACATTTCTCAGGTTATAAACTCATTTCATCTTCTCGACCCCATTGCGGCGTTTGTGCTTACGTTTGCAACGACCTGGCTTGTGCTAATGTTTCTAAGCTCGAATCGGGTAGGCCTAATATCCTCTGGCTTAAATTTAGTTTCAGATTTTCTACCAAATTCATCTGCTGCAAATACTGGTCCTCGTCTGACAATTCCCACAACGAGTTCTTTGATTTCCTTTCAATAAAGATCGACAATATTATTTCCCAGTTTCCATTGGCCGAAGTAAACATCCTCGGGGATTTTAATGTTCATAATAAGGATTGGGTAGGCTCCACAAAAACTGATACACAAGGCAAAGCAGCAGAAAATTTCGCAATCAGCAACTCGCTCACCAATTTAATTATGGAACCTACCTACTTTCCTAGGATTCCCACCCATAATTCTAACTCCTAGATCTCTTTCTTACTTCCACCCCCAAACTCTACCAAGCATCAGTAACTGCTCCCCTTGGTAGCTCTGCCCATGGTTTGGTCACCGTATCATACTACACAAAATTTGAGGCATCTAAACGCATGCCGCCACAAACCGTCTGGCACTACAACTCGGCCGACTGGGATGTTCTTAGAGATTTCCTTGCCAGCTACCCTTGGGATCCTACCTGCTTTTCTACTCAAGATCCTTCCGAAATATGTAAAAAAATTACCAAAACAATTCAACTAGGCATTGAGACATATATTCCCCACTCTAAAAAGAACCCCTTAAATTTAAATCACAAACCGTGATTTTCTTAATTCTGTGACAAAGCCAGACTTTTAAAAATTCAAGCCCACAAAAAGTTTCTCAAAAACCCTAGTCCCGAAAATCGACAGGCTAACATCGAAGCAAAAAATCAGTATAATCAGACCATCTCAGAAGCAAAAGACCGTTTTAACAATCGAATAAAAGATAAAGCTCTTTTTTGCTCAAATGGCGGAAAAGCTTTCTGGTCCTTTGCCAAAAATATTAGTCAAAACTTCTGAACAAATTCTTTTCCACCCCTTATCTCTGAAGATGGAATTGTTTCTACCTCTAAAGGAAAACTATTTGCCAAACAATTTGCTGCCAATTCTACACTTGATCCTCCTATTAATCTTCCTCTTCAAACGAAAAGGCTTTCTCTTCTTGCTCACCGTCGAGCTGTAGGAAATCTGTCGCTCTTCTATAGGTATTTTCATGGCTTCTGCTCAGAGGAGTTGGCCAGTATAGTTCCTTCTCTGGCGGCTCTCAGCAGAGCAACACGTAGTGCAACTTTTATGCATCCCTTTACAGTTCAGTTAGAGAGGCCCCGAAATTCCCGCTTTCTTGGTTCCTTTATCCCTAGAGTGTCAAGACTATGCCTGCTACCCGCAGAAGTTTTTCCTTCTCCTTCCAATCTCCAAATATTTAAGTCCCGTGTAAACAAACTTCCTCGCACCACACTTAAGACACCCATGGTACGTTAGTACTTAGGCATTAGCCTTCGTAGACTGTCCCAAGATAAAAAAGTAGGTATTTTTTTTACTTTAAGTTCCCTATAGTCGAAACCAAATAAGGTCACTGTTCAGACCAGGCAAATGTTCTGAACACTACTTATTTTTTTACACAAATAAGAAACTTACGGAATTAAAAACTTTCAGATTTTTTCTTGCTCTGTTAAACTCGCAATTAATGCTAGATGCTCGTTATATAAATTATAAATAATTTAAACAACAATATATTGTTGTTTTCGCTGTTTTAAACAAATACAATGAACGTATACGTGCCGTTTTTAATGTTCGAAGCGTGCTCTGACTGTGTTAGAAAATGATGTTGTCTGATTGATGACTTATTACTTTCTCGTCGTGAAGTATGGCGTTTGCGAAACAGAGTCTCTATTATTTAAGCTTTCAAGTATTTTTATCGTTTGTATGGAGACTATAGTAAATCGGGGCGCGTATTGGCGTAGTCTTCGTTTGCACGACGGGACCTTAGAAAAATATAGAGGTCTAATCCCCGAAGATAATGTTCCATAGCTTTACTCATAAACGAGTAGATGTTCTCTCCTGCTTTAAACAACACGCGATAAATATGGAAGTGGCTGAATGCAGTAGATTTTGTCATGTCATAGAATACAATGCAATCGGGGCTAAAAATAGGCCAACCGAGTAATTTATATCGGGTACGATTTTATTTACTTTTTTCGGGGTGAATGATGGTATACGGCGGCCGCCATCTTTGAAATAGGGGTATGATTCGTTTTTTGAGTTTATCTCGTTAACTGTAAGAACTATAGAAACTTTAAGATCTTTTTTAGGGGAGATAATATTATTATCCACGTCTGTTTTTATAGCATTTAAAATTACAAAGTTATAACCAAAAGTAAGTTTAAAAATAAAGGATGTATTCTTTTCAAGCGTAATTACTTTTTTTACGGACTTTGTTAAAATTTGTCATAAGAGCTTTGCTGTAGAACTTTTTTACCGAAAAAATTGTTTTTTGGGATGTTTTAAAGCATCAAAATAAAGCAACGAATAGGGGAATGAGTCATATAGGAAGTAAATACAAACTTTATTTATATTGGTTTTATCAGCTTTTTCATGTGGAAAACCACAGGAAAGAAGTTTGTTTAGGAGCACATCAAGTCAGACCTGGTCAAAAGCATGCTTGTAGGAAGACTCACGGGGTTTATAGTAAACTATCTTATTAAAAAAAAAAACAAGAAAGCAGTATTTCCCAAATGAAAAGACGAACTGAATGATGTTTGAAGAATTTTGAATGTAAGTAGTTATGCTGACTACAATATTCCAGGCCTAGGTCATAAAATCAAGCAGTCAAAGAGAGCCAGTATCATTTTAAACTATTTTTTTCATAACAAGACAAATTTTATTTAACGAATATGATTCTGAATTTTTAAACTATTTTACTTTGCTTTTAAAATGTACCTGATAATTTGTAATTGTTTTGAAAATTGTAAAAATGTGCTAAAATAAAAACAGTTTATTAAAAAATGTCAACTAATAAATGTAAAATTAACTCATCGCTTTTACGTAAATAGGCACGAAATTGAAATAATCCGCAGGAATTAGTATTAGTACTAAGATTGTAGTAGGAGTTGGACTTAAAATTGTTCCCTTTATGAAAAATATGTTTTGTTTTTTTTTTTTTTTTTTTTTTTAAATTAGATTTTGCAACTTTCTAGAGCTACCAGGTCAAATACGTCAGCTACTAATTTTAAAACTTCTCAGAAATTTTATTATTTACAAGGAATATACACAAAATAAATTTTGATCAGAAAAAATATACAGTAATCGGACATCTTGGTTTATTAAAATTTTTGCAGTTGAAAACTGATACAGCATACTTTAGCTAAGTCGTCATATTTTTAACACCAGAATACGAAAATAGATATTTACGTTATAAATCCGGAAAATGAACGTTTACTGTATGAGTGATATGTTTACGACAAGGTGACGAAGGAGCAAAGTCAGGAATTTCGAAATAAATACTGTAAGGGTTTTTTGGACGAATAATGTACAACTGTACTATCGAACTTTATGTTTTAAAATAAAAACGCATTTTTAACCTGCTTCGTATATCTACGAAATAATTAACTGTCTGCTTTGAAAATGGTTTTTTTTACCGGACTCGATATTGTATTATGTTATATTGTATTATTGTTATATTGTATACTCACTCTAGTATTAAATTTCTTAAGCCACCATGTAATTCTGATTTGGAAATCAAGCGCAGGTCAATGCAGATATTTCTTTCACAAGACCTAAAACTTATCTTGAATTGGGGCGCAAAAAATCTTGTTCAGTTTAATGCCTCGAAAATACAGTCATGTTCGCTGTCGCGGAAAAAGTCTGCCAATGCTCATCCGTTACATATAAGCGGCCAAGTTTTGCAGAACAAAGAGTCGTTTAATCTTGTCGGCGTTACTTTTGAGAATAACCTCAATTGGCACAAGCACATTACATCCATAGCTTCGACAGCTTCAAAAAAGTTTGGATTCTTTTTTCGAGCCAGAAAGTATTTCTCTTCTTCCAATCTGTATACTCTGTATGTATTCCAACTCAGACCCTCCTTAGAATATTGTTGTCATATCTGAGAAATGGCGCCCCTTACAACATTCTAGACTCCATTCAAAGAAGAGCCGTTCGTCTTATTAATGATCCCACGCTTACAAAAAGGCTTCCTGTTATTCCCCACCGAGATATGGGAGATCTGTCTCTTTTCTTTAAGTATTTTCACGGCTTCTGCTCAGAGGAGTTGGCCAGTATAATTCCTTCTCTAGCAGCTCCCAGCAGAGCAACACGTAGTGCAACTTTTATGCATCCTTTTTCAGTTCAGTTAGAGAGGTCCCGAACTTCCCGCTTTCTTCGTTCCTTCATCCCTAGAGTGTCAAGACTGTGGAATCTGCTGCCCGCAGAAGTTTTTCCTTTCCCTACTAATCTCCAAATATTTAAGTCCCGTGTGAACAGGATCCCCCTCACCACACTTAAGACACCCACGGTACGTTAGTACTTCAGCCTTCGTGGACTGTCCCAAGATAAAAAAAAGTTTATTTTCCGTACTTACATCAAGTATCCAAAAGTGCGTTTTACAATACAGTATGAAATAAATGTTTTTACATAAATGTTTTTAAAATAAAAGTATTTTAAACTGATATGGCTCCTACGCATTGCAAAATCTATTGTCAGGTGACAGCGGTTGGGCACAAAATTTAGCTTTCTATTCAATTTAGCAGTTTGTTTATTTAGTATTACTTTTAATATCCCTTAAAGATAAGCGTATAAAATCGAAATCAAAGCATAGTAACTAGTATATATAATATTTTTGGGGCTTGTGTAATGTCAAGCGCAGTAATCATCAAGAAAGCATACTTTCTGTTTTAGATTTTTAAAGATATGCGTAATCAATTTATTTTCTTTTTGTTATTAATAAAGGTTACTAAAGACAAGTTTAATCTGCACGTAAACATAGTTTCATGTACAGCAAATCAAAAGCTCGTTTTATAACCTTAATGGTTACTTTGCTAGTTGACTGTCGTTTATTCAGTTCTAAACTCTTTACGGCGCGTGCCGTACATGACAATTGCTTAAAGGATTTATGCTTTGCTCGGAATCGTAAAGTTCGATTACAATAGACCAGGGAATATTAGAAACGAATTTAAATCATACATTTTTTTAATCCCATTTATTGTGTAGCTAAAAAGTTGGTCGTTTTATTTATAGCAGCAGATTTATTTATAAAAAAGTTTTATGTATTCTGCTCCTTCTGAAAATAAATAAATAATAGAAAAAAGTTACTGAGTTCAAACTTTTTTTTTTGCTATTTTTCAGAAAAAAGAAATAATGCAACATATATTTAAAATAAGGTCGAAGTTCCTATTTAAAAATATTGGCCTCTTAAAGTACTGAGATCTAAAATTAGACCAAGTTCTGTCCACAATTTTGTTCCATTTTTTTTTTTTTTTTTTAACTGACAAGTTTTTTACTGATCTGTTTGTATTTAGGAATTATTTTTTACTAATATAGACGGTTTGTTTTTTATTATTACAGAGAGACAGTGAAAAAATTGCCAAATCAAAAAAGAGTGAAGCAACATCATGGAGAGCACTCCCAAGTAACACAAGATGATTCTTTATATCATTTTCCTCTTTATAAAAGTTTTATAAAGGCGTCCACAGACCTTTAATATATTTATAAAAGTGTTAATTTACACTAAACAGTTTTTTAAGCAATATGGCTCTTTAATATAATTGTAAGAGCTTTCTTAAAGCTAATTAATATATCTTTTATATATTTGCTTTAATAAGCCTCTATAAAAGTGACAACCACAGCTGTTAGAGAGTTTTCAGCGTTTTATCTGCATAATTGCTTTATAAGCTACTATATAAAGCACTAATAAAACCATTAAAACATCAATTATGCCATTAATTTAATTCTTTTTATAAAACCCTTATGGAGTAATTTGCTATGTTTATTCCAATGCTTTATAATTAACGCCATTATAAAGGTTCTTTTTAAATGCTTTGTTGATGTGTGTTTTATACTCATAAATTTCTAAGAAAAATGCTTTACTACTGGGATATTGTAGTTATTTAAAAGGTTTTTTTTTAGTAGTCAGCAACGAAATAAAATTGCTATAAAGCAGGCATACCCAGCGGCAAGTCATTCGGCTATTTTGTCGTGTGTTTTCTAAGCTAAGCTAAACTTATTGAAATTGACGATGACGAGAAACGGGAAAACTGGGTATTGGAATTGGAAAATGAAATCTTAAACGATGACGTGCCATTAGAAGAAGTCGGTACATCTACTGATAGTAAAAAAAATAATACTTTTTACTAAAGAGATACGATGGGTCTTTTGAAAGTTACTAATTACACGTCAGCCGTATCGGCGATGAGTTTGCATTTGCACAGGCTATTTAAATAAGAAAAATGTATAATGAATTTTTTCAGACACTTAAGCTAAAACGACAAAAACGTTTTATCTACAGAAATCGTTAAAACTATTAGATAAGGAGGTACTGCATGGAATAAATATTGAAATAAATAAAGGTACATAAAACATGCAAATAGCCACTGACTGTTTAATAACGCAATAGTGTGTTGTAGCATCCTTATAGAGCCAGTAGAGATATAACGCGCGATTAGCGCCCTCTGTACATTATTCGAAGTTCTAGAGGGTCGCACTAATTCTTTTATAAAGCTGTTATAAAGCAAACCCATAAAAAATAGCTTTTTAAAAGCCGTTTAATAGAATATTTCGCAACCATTTCCATTCTGAGCTGTTTGCACGTCGCCATTTAATTTTTCTCAGGATGTTAGGGCCGGCATTGTTACATAAAGCAATTAAAGTTCTTATTATTCCTTTCATGTGTAGCTAGTTTGTGTTTTAATAATTTTTTCGTGATTAAAGTATGGATATTTAACATCTAGTAACATTTTAAAGGTTAAAATTTAAAAAAACTTAAACAATAAATTTTTGATATAATTTTTTTCAATCCAATTTTTAATTATTTTCCAGGCGCTCTGATGAATTTAGTGCTAAAACTATACATTTTATCAGAAAAAAATCCATCGCAAGTGAATTTTACATTCTGCATATGCGAAACTTTCCTAAAATAGGTTATTTATTTTAGGTGTAATATATATGTATATCGTAGATCAGTCTTATTTGTTTCCAGCCGTGTTGAATAATATAAGATTATGAAAAGAATCGCCATGGGCGACAACCATAAAATACCTTTTAAAAAACAATTTTTTTCCAAGTTTACTTATGCAACTGAAATAAAGTATTTATTCAGCAAATTGCTGTCAGCTTGCTGAAAAAAGCCCATGACTGATAAGATGTTTAATCGAATAAATAGCTATCTAGTGACATTGTTAGAGGAGTATCTATAAAGTACTCATATATCCGTTTAATTACTGATAAATTTCATACCATAATAAACCTTATTTATAATAGCAAATTATAAAGCTTTAATAAATTAGCTGTATAAAGTGCGCCTATTTTGGGTATATAAGCACTATGTTAGGTTTGAGGGAACGTTGTATAGAACAAATAATAAAACATTGGGCTGGATAATTTAGTGATGTAGCGGTTCTCTCAGCTTTTAAAAAGCAAGTTGTGTTACTTGGGCTTGGTCTAATTTTAGATCTCAGTATTTAAAAAGGCCGACATTTTTGTATAGGAACTTATTGTACATGAGTGTTTGTGGTATGTTCTCTTTTTTTTCTGAGTTCAATAAATGAAAAAATAGGGGAATCTCCGTTTATTATTCCAAACCAAAATAAGCATTTTGGTACATGTCACAAACCCTATCAAGTTAATGGATATTTATGTTATAAGGATCATAATAACGGTCATTATGATACTAGCCGTAAATATTATTAGCCGAGGCATTATCCGAAGTCTAATCACATGGCGTGTTTTATAATAATTGTTTATGATCCGAATTTTATACAAAATTTTATATTCCGACGATTTCTTTTTAAAAAAATCTTGTTGCATTTGAGTAAGTGATGTAAACGTAGCCTAATTTCAGTAACGTGCGTAGCAACCTAAGGTAACAGCAGAATTGTTAACTTGTAAAGTTAAGTTTATCAAGCATTGTAAAATGAATAAATGATTTAACCCCAGAAATTGAAAATTTAGCTAATTTGTGCAGTTGCTAAATAAAGCTCTGGAAAGTCTAAAAGCGTATACAATAAAGCCTATATTAATTATAAACGTTGGTGACCAAAAAAATGTTGAGAATATTGCGCACGAAATGGTACTTTTAGCTTATTTGAAAGAACAATCAGTGACGAAAAAGTCTTTAAGTTTATGGAGTTATTACTCGATGTTACGAAGCACGTTGCCAATTAAAAAACAAATGTTGACATAATTTAGTTTAATCAACTGATTGCATTTTTAAAACGAAACTTTTACAAACCTAAAAAGTCCAGGATTTTGACTAAAGAAAATATTGCAATTTTTACAAGAGGCGAAGAATAAAACATATTTGCTATTGAAAGTGTCAATAATAATAGGTTTAAGTGGAGCATGCCGAAGAAAGAAGCTAAAAAACTTTAGAATGGAAGATGTACACGATGAAGGGAGTATTTTAAATACCTAGTGCAAAAACCAATGTTTTTTAAGAATTCTTTGTAACGCCTGGCGATGTCAAAGAAGTAAATATGGTGAAATTGGTTCAAACCTATGCATTAATAAGAGCCAGCAATGCCAAAAATTCTCGTTTATTTTTTGTCCAGCAAATGTACAAAGCGGTCAGTAAGTATTCATAGTTTTAGAAACATGTGCAAGACCATTGCTTTAAAGCTACCCTATTCTGCCGAATTCACTGGTCACTGTTTCCGAAGGTCTTCGGTTTTGTTGCTGACCGATTCCGGTGTAGATCTTTACATGCGCACTACAAAATTATTTTTACGTGTTTGAGACAAAGATGTATGGAAGCCCAATGCTATGGCCCATTCGATCAAAAAATGTCCAGCCCAGTATGAAAATAACTGTCAGAGTTGGCCCCGCCGATTTGGCGCAATAACAAAATTCCACGAAATAATTTAATGTGCCCTACTTACACACTGATAAATCAATGTGTAGTTAGGCAACACATTATACTTTTATGAGAGCCGTAGTACAGTTTTTATTCTTAGGTTGTCTAAGGTTTCTGGTGCAAGGGCGCGCGCGGCGCCTATGAAACTATATCTGCGCTGTACCGTCAACCGTCGTCGTTTCATCATTCGCCAATTTCGTTGTGGTTCGTGCCCTTTGCGCCGTATTAGTTTTGATTGTTTTGCTTTGTGTGAGTACCTATATTTTGTGGTTGCAGAAGTTTTTTGGATTGATAAAAACCTTCTTATTTTAGTGACTATAATTTTGTGTTTATTGTTTGTTACTTATAATATCGTAACAAAATGATTAGAGGTTGTATGGTTTTGTCTTGCAAATCCAAGGGTAAGTATTTCTTATATTTAAACTAGGTGCTTCTTATGAGACGTAACATAAGGTAACCGAAAAAATAATAATATATCAATTATGAATAATAGAAAAATGAAAACTTCATAGGAAATAGCAGTGAGAAAAGTAAGGCAATCTTAACTATCTTTTAGATGATTTCCACAATGTTTGTGTATTTCTGTGGATTATTAAAAAGAAATAAGGTTAACATTTAGGTACTTTTATTTCATTTAATAATTTAGCACATTCTTTTAAAGGATCAAAATTATTAATTACTGGGCAGACCAGGCCAATTTTAATATATACAGGTCGCTCTAATTGAATGAAAGAAAGTACAATTTTATGTTAAAGTTCCTTTTTGCTTTTTCTGTATTTGTTTAAAAAAATTAGATTTTTGGTTTCTTAAACTTACATTATCAACTTTTAAGCTCGACATACTGTAGACACATAATATTTAACGGATACTGTTACAATGGATACCTAGGTACCAAAGGTTACTAAACATTTTTAACCACTGTTATTATGTCTCATGAATGTTTGTTATTAGTAAAAAGTATACGCCTAAAAAGAAGTTATGAAAATTTTCTCTTTCTAATGTACAACGAGAATCTTAGGATTAGATTAAACTCATTTACACTATCTTGCCCTTCTTTTATCACAAAATTGGTGATAAGTATATGAAACTATCATACAACGTTTAAAATTTATTTAAAAAAATCGTGTTTTTATTTATTTACAAAGATTTTTGGTAAAAATACAAAACTCACAAAAATATCGACCATTTAAATAGAAGGCTTCTTTCCATATTATATCAGATGATATAAAATCCAATATTACACAATAATTTTAAATATTCTATGGTAGTAGATATCGTTTAATAACCAACAATTTTGTGCAAAAATAAAAAAACAGTGAATGCTTGAATTTGACATTTGATGATGTCAACTTTATAGATATTAACAAAGAATTATGGAAGTCCGACCCTGACCTACTATTCGTTGCGCAAACTCCGCGGGGCCAATCCCCTTATTCCCGCTGCCCTGCACGCCTGGACAATTTTGTTCTACAGTATTGGGCTTCCATACACCTTTAAACTTCCTTGGTTTGAGAAAATTGTCAATGTTTCTTTGCTTTAACAAATAATGAATTTGTTCTATACATTATGTATACATTTCTTTACCACCCTGTACCTACGAAACTGCCATCTAAAACCATAAATGTTTTTAAAACCAGCTCTTCTTGGAGATTATAAATCTGCAATAAAGTATGGGGGTTTTCATTCGAAAAATCATCGATGACGTCATATCTACTACATAAGTCACCCTGTATATTTATATTTTATGTCAAAAAATGCGCAATTTAAAATTATAACTTACGTGTTCGAGAAAATGTTTAATTTTTTTTGCTTTAGCAAATAATAAATTTGTTCCGTTCTTTACGTACACACTGTATAATATGTTTTGGGGGTACTTTAGAATTTTGCAATATAATTACACCTGAGTCTCTAAGGTCAGAATTGTCATAGACTTTAAAATTCAAGAAGGATTTTCTTCACTATAAAAAAAGATGCTACATTTACTATCAGACCCCAAACCAGGCGCTATTTGGGCGACATTTTTCGCACTTGATATTTAATCTTAAAATTAGGGTCTACCTTCAAAGCAAGGTACACTGTGAAAACAGGCCTGAAACCCCCTTCCCCCATTTTTTCTATTTATTAAACAAAAAAAATAGAATAGATCTTACCAAAAAATATCACATTATTACACAAATTTAAAATAAAGTCAAACAACATTAATATTTGTTACTTTTTCCCCTTTTTAAAAAAAGGGTGAAATTTAAAAAATTTTCTAAAAAACTATACCATTTTGTGGAAAGCCCGACATGTGATTATGTTAGGTTAGGAACCAGTTGTACTGACGTAAAAAGGATAGACAATAAATTTTTTAAAGGATATAAAAAAGGGAACTACTCCGAGGTTGTTTAGAGTGTGGTTGTTAAGAACTGTAAAATTATTATGTTTAAAGGTTGTTCGAGAAATGGAATCAAAAAACAATTTTAAGTAATGAAAATTTGTTATAACTTTAATACAATTAAGAAATCGTAATTTGTAGTAAATCATGACAAATGTGAAAATATTTATAAAAACCGGGGGCGCGTTCAGAATCAGATTGAGATATTTTTTTTTGGGAAACTTTTAATATAACTGAAAATTCTTACTTCTAAACAGAAACGTAAATTATAATGAACTATGAAAAATTTGAAAATTGTTTTGTTTGAGAAACGTTACAGAGTAAAAATTTTGGGTTTTTTTCAAATAAAAAACTCAAAAAAAAAAAAAAAAAAAAAATTTTTTAAAAATTTTTTTAAAAAACCTTTTTTTAAAAAAGAAGAAATTTTGAAAAAGAAAAATATATCTAAAGGTCCCTAACTCATTCTCCTGACATTCCCAGGGGTCTAGCAAAGAAGCTCACAAGGTTGGGAAAATAGTAGAGGATGATGAAAAAACAATTTACGCTTTAGCCCCATTTTTGGGAGATCCAACGTCCTTGTTCTTTGCATATTACATGATTTCCATATTCTTTTCAACAATTCAATTTATTAAAAACAATCTTTTTGACCCAAACATAACAGTCAATTAATTTAAATTTTTTTCATTTGTCTGCTGCACTCGGCCTACCTCCATTCCTGGGGGTCTCAAAGAACCCCCCCTCCTTCTCCGCTATGTCCTCCTTATAACCATAATAGTCCCTTATCTAACCGCACCGCTTCCTTTCTAACTCCACTAACATCTCCTCTATTTTTCCCAACCTTGTAAAACTTCTTTGCTAGCCCCCTGGGAATGTCAGGAGAATGAGTTAGGGACCTTTAGATATTAATTTTTTTTTTTTCAAATTTCTTCTTTTTAAAAAAGGTTTTTAAAAAATTTTAAAATATTTTTCTTTTTGGATTTTTTTCATTTGAAAAACCAAATTTTCACTCTGTAACGTTTCTCAAACAAAACAATTTTCAAATTTTTCATAGTTCATTATAATTTACGTTTCTGTTTAGAAGTAAAATTTCTCAGTTATATTAAAAGTTTCAAAATAAAATATCTCAATCTGATTCTTGAACGCGCCCCGGTTTTAAATATTTTCACATTTGTCATGATTTACTACAAATTACGATTTCTTAATTGTTTTAAAAGTTATAACAAATTTTCATTACTTAAAATTGTTTTTTGATTCCATTTCTCGAACACAGCCTTTAAACATAATAATTTTACAGTTCTTAACAACCACACTCTAAACAACCTCGGAGTAGTACTTCCTTTCTATATCCTTTAAAATTGATTGTCTATCCTTTTTTAAAAATCAGTACAACGGGTTTCCCCTAACCTAACATAATCACATTTTTGTCTTTCCACAAAATGGTATAGTTTTTTAAAAAATTTTTTTTTAAATTTCCCCCTTTTTAATAAGGGAAAATGTAACAAATATTAATGTTGTTTGATTTTTTTATTTTAAATTTGTGTAATAATGTGAAAATTTTTATTGAAGCCCTCTAAATGTTTTGTTGGCTAAAATTTTTGCTGCGGCTCCTGCTTGCGACGAGTAAGTTTTGAAAATTTATTTTCTTTTTTTCTTTTTTTTTTACATACCAAGTATACTAAATTCATCACTTCATTGATACCCATATTTAATGTTTAATTTCACGCAAAATAAATTTTTTAAAAAATAAAAAATTTAAAAAATCTAAAATACATTTTTTGAAAATTTCCTAAAATATTCCAACAAAATTTTTCAATCTTTCTTTTAAAGTTCATTTCTTGCTTTAGGTAGCACTGATGATGGTTTTACCAGCGCCTGCTAGGGTTTTTTAATAAAAATTTGCACGAAATACAAAGTCTCTTCATTCCTAAAAACACTTTTGTCAAATAGGGGCCAAGTTCATATCCAAAAATATGAGCCTTTAAAAGCACTGAGCTCTAAAAATAGACCAAATTCCGTCCACAATGAAAAAAATTATGTGCATAAATGAAAAAAGATTATTTATTAAAACCCAAAAAAACAGTGAAAAAAAGTGAAACAAAATTGTGGACAGAACCATGGTGTAATTTTAAATTTCAGTACTTAAATAACCAGTGATTTTTTGACAGGAACCTAACCCTTATTATACATAAGAATTTTTTAGATTAAATTATTTACTTACAAAAATTTATTTAAAATTTACATACAGTCAGGTGCAAAAAAACAGTAAAATTTTTGGCAAAATTCGAGGAATCACAACTTTTTTATTTTTAAGCTGATTTTCATAATTTTTTGGTTTAGGTAAAAAGAAATTTAATCCACCTATTTAGTCGTTTGATAAAAAATTTTCTGTTTTAGTCATAAAAAAAAGTATAAAATAAAATTACATAAATAATTTTTTAGGTGGGATTTTTGCAAAAATGCTTGAGCAGTTGTTTAACCAAAGAAACATAAGCTTAAAAAGCGCAAAATATGGTAATCTAAATTTAATTTACTGACACAAGCTATTTTTTTTTCCGGAAGAACAAAAATATATTTAACAATTAAAATTTCAATGTAAGAAATAAGCTTGCTACATAAATGACATTATAAAGAGCAATAAAAACTTATTGTTTATGGTCACATTTGAGTAACCTCATGAGGTAATAAGACTCATATTACCGGGGTTAATGAGTGGAATAGAAAGAGAACGGGTATTTAATTTGTCGGGATATTAGGAAAAATACTTGCTGTTATAAGGAAATTTTTAACTAGATTAGGATTAGTCTTAGTCAGTGGCAGAAATTTTTTTAATATACTTTCTAATCTGTTTATTTATATACAGTGTGGTCAGTTACGTCCGCGGTATATGATTTTTTTTTATTATTTTTTTTTTAATGGAATTTGCTTTGATCGAGATAAAATGAATAAAAAAATAGTTAGTTGTGGTTAGTTACTTGATTCGCCAAATTTTATAATTTTTTTCCAAAAAAAAATTAAAAATGGAGTTGTTTCTGAAAATCTTTAAAAAAAATTATCGGAACGATTTTTTGAATGCAATTTTTTGTACCTACATATACACAATTTTAAATGTATGGGAAAATTTCATTTTTTGACATTTTTTTTAAATTCATCCTGTGGGAAATAAAACTCAACGCAACCTACATAAAACTTCTTAGTTTTGACAATCCCTTTTTTTCGATACAATTTCTTTAAAGTAATGTGTTTTTTCTACAAAATCCAAATTGGCCAATTTAAATTTGGTCACGTGAAGCAAGTTTATTTGTTTTTTATCCTGTATAAGGTTACTTTGTAAAACACCAATTTTGAAAAGATGATCTGTATTTAATTAAAAAAAGTCGAATTTTCGAATAAAACATCATAACTAAAGATTAAAAGCATTTCTCGTCTGGTGCATTTCTTCTCGGCTCGAGATATCTTTCTCTCTGGTCTTGTCTTGTTTCTCTTGTAATATAACAGATTTATTTATGTAAATTTTTGTAAGTGGTTCTTAAAATTACAATTTGATAACTTTTATACGTTCGTGTATTTTAGGATAATTTTAAATTTAAAAAACTCTGACTCCAAACATGGACCTGTTTTGTTTCCCAACAAGAAAGTTATCGTAAAAATTAAAAAAAAATATATATTTGATAAAGGAACGAGCATTTTTTTATATATATATATATATATATATATATATATATATATATATATATATATATATATATATATATATATATATATATATATAATTAAACTTCTTGAGCCTTGTTATAAATAAAAAAAAAAAGGTAGAAATTCTTTGGGCAAGGAGGCCCTTTAAATGAAAGAAAAATAAAATATCCTGGTAGGTAGGTTTTAAAAGGTTGGTTTTTTAAAATTACGAGGCCTCCAAATATAGGATCCCCGGGTGAACCGAACACGTGCCCCTTTTGGGGAGGCCCCGTGGGCCGTAGACACCCGGAGAGTAAACCAGTTCCCTTTTGAACATCTGTAACATAATAGTATTTTCACCCAACTAAATTTTATTTATTATATTGCATTTTGGGGAAAATACTGGTTCCCCCCCTTTTATTAAATCACGTTTTCAGTCATGCTGCACGTCACCTACTTGGAATTGGCAAAAGAGCTCATTCGAAATTCACATATCCGTGAACTAATGAAAGCCATTTTTCATTAAGTGTGTTGTTGTAAGCAACTTTGACTGTTTTTCGTAATACCCCTACATGGGCAATTAAATCTTGCCTGCGATACTAAGATTGGTTGTTTTGAAATTACTTGACGAGATGGCGCTAGTTGCTTTAACGTTCAGCTGTATTATGTTACAGATGTTCAAAAGGGTAACTGGTTTACCTCTGGGGTGTCCAGGCCAATTGGTGTGACCATCCCCAACAAGGGTGAAACACGTGTAATCGGATTGGCTGGACCCGGGGTTATCCATATATTTGGAGGCCTCGTAATTTTAAAACAACCAACCTTAGTAATCATACCTACCAGGATATTTTATTTTTCTTATATATATATATATATATATATATATATATATATATATATATATATATATATATATATATATATATATATAAAATATATATATATATATATATATATATATATATATATATATATATATATATATATATATATATATATATATATATATTAACATTTTACAAACAGAATGTCATTCATTGCTTTAACCAAAAAACCAAAAAAAAAAAAAAATCATCTTATTCAAAATTTAGATTTTGCTTTAATATATAATAAATTTTAATTATTTTTTCTCGAATTAATGTGGTGTTGGTTTTCCAATGAATGTTATGTTGCATATTTAACGTTTATCCCTTTGCCCCCAAGTTAAGGGGAGAGGATAAGGTTTTTAAACTTTTTTTGCATTTTTTTTAATAATAACATCAACACTACTGCACCGGTCCTTTTAAAGTTTTAAACAATATTTTTGTACATATTTTTTTTATATTTTTTTATTTTGCAGTAACAAATTAGCCGATTTTTCGCAAAAATCACGCTTTTCACTCCAAAGTGTTCCCAAAAAGTGAAAAATTGAAATTTAGAAAAATTTTCCACCCGGAAAAAAGAATATCTAACAAAGAGAAGCCAAATAATTGCTGCCATTGCCGTATTTTTTAATATTTCTTCGGGAAAAATTTTTCTTAATATTTTGTGAATGTTATACTTAAATGTGCACTAGTTTTTTAAATTTAAAAAATTTAACTCTGTCGTTTAAAAAATTCGCAAAAATGTTTTTCTTTTTGCACGAACTAACCATACCCCGTTCTTTCACTTTAAACTTTTTAATAAGCAAAATATTTGTCCCACAATACAATAAAGATGGCATATGTGGAAGGTAATAAGTCAAAAAAATGTTTTATGCACTGTGTGGACAAATATTACTGCCTTTTTAAATTGACTTACCCCATAAGTTTTGCACAACCTTTTAAAAATGAAATAATTTAAGCTTCTGATTTTTTTGCCCTTTACCTTTTAATAGGGACAAATAATGAAAAATATTATTTGTCCACACCTTGGGAAAATCCACGCGATAAACAACCGAAATTGCACCACTTTCGGCCTACGCTGTATATTTTTAATAGACAATATCTAGTACCCCGGTTTTCTTTATAACAGACAAATCAAGTAGATCTCTAAAAAATAACCGCTCCATCTACCTAATCTAATACCATTGCATCTCGAGCTTGTTTATTTAATTGCTAAGTCCCCAAAACCCCGGTCGCTCCTCAAATCGTTACCGAAGTCAACAATAGTCCCATTATATCCTGCGCGGTTCTTTGCCGGCCAAGGGGGCCCATAAATCATTATTCGCAGCAGCGGCAGCGAAATTAAAAGGGGAACCTGCCCCTCCGGGGGAAAGCCAGCCATCATATTCGGTAATAAAGCCGTTAGAGGTTGATAACTCTTAAAAAATCGCGGGATGTTAATTAGTGGGCGGGCAGCAGGAAGTTTTTTTTTGTCGGATGAATTTCGATTAAAAAAAATTTTAAGGAACAGCGTCACCAAAGGTTTACGATATTTTTCTGCATTTAATTTTTTTATTAAGAGCCGTTTGGGGTTGATAACTAAGCAAAAGATTTTTTATAGGGCAATTTGTTTTTTGAATATATCAATAAAAATAAAAAGAATTTTTGGCTTTTCTCTAAATATAATATATTTGTTTAATTTTTTCAAAATATACTTATTAATACAGAGTACCCCGAAAAAACGTGGGAAATCGCCGGGATATAAAAAATGGTGGACGAATCCACAAGTTCATTTAAACTTTTTTTCGTATAAGTCTTCTATTCGAAGATATTGGCTCCCAAAGGCTTCAATGGAATCAAGTTTTTAAACATAACTATTGAACCACCATTTTATTTAAATAAGATGTTATACCAAGTAAGACGCTATAAATTACTATTTCAGAAAGTATTGTAAATTCGTAGCTGCATGGACGAACTAGCTGCAATTATGCCCCCCCTCCTTTTACACCCTGTATTGATAAGAACTTTGGACAACGTTTTTTAAAAACCCTTTTAAGTATTGACTTAAAATTACGCACTTTTCATTCATTCGCTAACCCTAACCGTTAACGAAAAAACTCTTTTATTGCATCATGTATTTCAAAAAAGATACACTTTATTCCTATAAATTTCAACTTTTAACTAACCTTACAATAAAAAAAAAGATCCAAAATCAAGTTTTACTTTTGGTTAAAAACGCTAATTTTGTGAATTTAACTAAATATTTCACTCATGTATAAATTTTCCCAAAAGCCTTAAAAATAAAAAAATTTTGTGAAATTTCACGTTGCCTAGACAACATGGTATTTCCACTTACTTACAAACACAGAACAATCGAATGAATTTCAATTAGAAACGTTACAATCAGTAAAATGAGTTGATTTGGTCATGTGCACGATGAAAAAAAAATTTCAGTTATAGTTGTATTTATGTTGCATAATTGAAAATTGTATGACCATTTTAATAGTATAATACTCACATATTTTCTATTCTGGAATATTCCCCTAAATCCCCCGTGCATAAAAAAACCAGATTTTTTCATTAAACATTAGCATTAAATTCAGCGAATATAAAACTTACCTAAAATAAAAGCGATTGCTCTTGTGGCACCCCAAAAAGGGAAAAAAAATGTTGGGGCCTTATTTTTTTTCTTATCCATTTTTAATTTCGTTTTTGTTGTTTAAAAAAAACACACTTTTGATTGATTTGTGAAGTGGGTTTTAAATTTTTTTTTTAAATTATCTTATTTTAAATATTTATTTACAGTCTAGTCAATAGATAGAAATTTACTTATCATCTAAGGGACAACCGTCTCGCCTTGGCATTCTTCTAAGCAAGCACGGAAATTTGTGATGCCCCTCTTTCCAAAGGGACAGTGAGATTTGGGCCCCCTTTCCAATTTTTTTTAATTAAATCAGTGGGTGCATTATTTTACAAATGGGTATTTCAAATGGGCCCCCTAAAAAACCCGCTGGCGAAAAAATAATTAGCCCTTTTTTTTGACGATTTTTTTCGGCCGTACGGTCATTATCAACTCTACTGAATATGTAAGAAAAATTTGAGTTTGTAGCACAACGGCTACTCTTTTCTTGGGGACAATCGAAACCCATTTACCCCCCCTAAACCCGGAAAGCCACTTTTCTTCCTTCCTGACGGAAGTTAAAAAAAATGTTCCCGGGGGTCCTTTTATTTTTTTAAAGAGGCGAAATTTTGTGGCCACCCAGAAGTCCCGATTTGATGCCAACAGATTTCTTTTTATTGGGCTATTTAAAAAATTTTGTAAAAATCCCATGCCAAAGACACTGCTTTAATTAAAAATAAAAATTGGGGAAACGAAAATTTGCAATACCACTGTCACTTTGTCGAACAGTCCTCGAAAATTTTTTGTGCTGTTTTAAAAAAATGCCTAAAACACTGGTGGTCATTGACGAAATAATTTCTTTAAAAAGTAAATTCCTGTTTATTGACTTGGTTGTTAATCAATAATTTTTAAAATAACTCACATCATTTTTTTTATATTTGATCTGATCTGATCACCTTTAATGATATATCGTATCAGTTTATTTCGTAATAGTTATTATTTGGTGTTGATATGGGTTTGAAATAATTGTGGGTTTTATGGGAAATGTATTCGGTTTTCAAAAAGTTCGTCGAACTGTTTTTAATAAAAAAATGTTTAATAGATTATATCATACTAACAGTAAATTGGGGGTTTGTTGCAGGAAGTTAATTTTTTTTTAAAAATATTTAGAAAAATGAAAAAAAAATAGAGGTTTTAAAAATAAATCACGGTTTTTTTTAAATTTTATTTCATAACTGGAGCTGTAGAAAATTACAGAGAGTTATTTGGTGGTCGTAAATTGCGGTAATTTGATTATTTTTTTAAATGTTTCCATAATAAAAATTCTGAAGATTATGTATTCAATTTAATATAACGAAAGCAATATGAAAACGCGGTCCATCAAATAACGATTGACGGTATAACTCTCAAACGGCTTAAAAATTTAAGAAAATCATGTTTATGATCATGCTATAAAATTGTGTAAAAATATATTTATAGTCCAAATTATACTCATTTGTAATGACGTCATTTTTGTTTATCTTTGTTTAGTATATTCCAAACAGCGGTGACAACAAATTTTTTAAAAAAAAGGGTGTCTGATCATTATTCATTTTTTATATTTTTGGTTATGTAAAGTATCCGTCACTGTCAATCAAAAACATTGCTGTGTCAACTTGTTGTTATTTCGAAAAGCATAAAAAATGCCGAGAAAAAAAATATAATAGATAAAAATGAACAAACGCAGCGAATAATTTTAATTATTATATATTATTATTTATACCTGTTTACGTATTGCCGTTTTTCCCCAATTTATTAGTGCCTTTTTAATGGGGTTACCGTCCTAATCGGCGGTTGTCGTCTCCAGCTCATCTTTGCGGCATTGTAGCGTTCTGTGAAGATATTTGCTTTTTTTTGCGGTTTATTTAGGGGTGGGGGTAAAGTTTGTTCGGACAAAAAAAGGGGCCATTTTCAAGAATTTTTTTTTAACATATTGTTATTATAGATTTATAAATTTCTTTAAAAAAATTTGTGTATTATAATACAACATTGGAAGCATATTTGACAAAAAAAACGGTACAAAAAAAAATAAAGAAATAACGTATTTATTGCAGTTTTCCGCTGGTGCCTCAAAAAAATTTTTTTTTTGCGGTGACCGCAACCCCAAACGCTGGAATATTTAAAATCAAAAAAAAAATTGTTTTAAATAGTTAATTAGTTTCTCTGCATTATTTTGAAGTTCAAATGTCGATTTTGTGTCAATAAAATCGACTTTTTCTTATTGTAAGATTAATACTAATCGAAAAATAAAAAAAACTCGACGCCACTTGATAGTTATTTGTATGTAGAATATGAGTACGAAGAAATTTATTTAGATAAAGCTTTTACTAGTAAATTGGTAAGCTGCTGCTTTATCGGGATCAAATTCTTAATTTACATCTAGCGAAACTTATTAAAAAGTTTTAACTGTGTCTTTATACAGGGTGTTACTTAATGGTATGTCATAATTTAAAAGGGCATTCCTGGATCGATTTTAAGTAGAAAAGTTCATATAAACGTGGGCCCTAAAATGCTTAGTTATTAAGATACAGGGTGTTAAAAGTTTTAATTTTGCTTTCGTTTTTTCTTAATTATTCTTTAACCAAATGACCTAACGGTACAAATTTGGGATCTGGGGGTTTTCTGAGGCGAATTTTCGTCCACGCTTTTGATGTTGCTACTAGAGGGCGCCAGCTACGCCTTCCTCACTTGTTTTAGATGTCGTAACTTTTTTAAGCTTAGAATATTGACCTGTTTTTTAAAAAATAAGTTACTATAGATCATCTGCATCAAAAATGTATATTTTTATTTAAGTGTCTAGGGTGCCGTTCTGAGATAAACACACTTTAAAGGATCCCACAATTTTTATGGAAAATAAATTTTTGGGCCAATTGTTTTCAAACTTTGCATAGTGGTAGTTCTTAACACGGTGATTAAAGTCTTTTAGGGCACCCGAAAACGCCTCCAACCCCCCAGAATCCCCCTCAAAAGTCACTGGGAATTGGGATTTGAGGGTGATTTTATTGGAGGCGTTTTCGGTTTTTGTGCCCTGAAGACCTTTGTCATCGTTTTAAAGAATTATCACTATGCAAAGTTTGAAGCAATTGGCCAAAATTCAGTTTCCTAAAAAATTGGGACCCTTTTAAAAGTGTGTTTTTTGGGAAAACCCCCCCTAGGACTTAAATAAAGTTTTACTTTTGATGCGAGATTTATAGTAACTTATTCTTTAATAAAAAAGGTTAATATTCTAGTTTAAAAGTTACGATCTAAAACAAGTGAGACAGTTGCCTCTCTAGCAACATCAAAGCTGACGTTTAATTTCTCTCAAAAAAACCTAGATCCCAAATTTTTACCGCTGATCATTTGGTTAAAGAATAATAAGAACAAACGAAAGCAAAAAACTTTTCACCCTTTTAATAACTAAGCAAGGGGCCCCGTTTATAATTTTCTTAAAATCGATCCCGAAATCTAAATTTTGACTCCTAAGTAACACCCTGTATAATTTTTTATGCGTTATACGACGTTTTTTAATAATATCAATTACGACCACAAGCACTTGACCCGTATATCTTCAACATTAGTATTTATATTTAAACAATTCTTATTTTGCAAAAAAATCTTGAACTATTGTTTAACACAAGAACCTCATGTCTGTAAGAGATGCCATCTATAATATTACAACACCTGGTTACATGTCAAAGAGATGTTCTAGCTCCCAAAGTGGGCGAAACACATCGTCCGTCCCCATATCATCGTTAAAATCTAACCCAAAACCGTCGTACTTTGTTTTTATAGCACGTAATCAGAGTTAATGGCCTTCTTAAATTTTTTCAATTTTTATGCGCTTATCTAAGTTAAAAGGTGAACGTCGTCGGCCATGTCAAAGAGCTTCGAGCCATTTTAATGTGTGAGAAAAAATCAAGCGGGAAGAAAAAAGAAGCCGTTTTCATAGATAAATTTTCGGAATATCCATATAAGTTCATACTTCAATAGAACGTTATTTTAAAGGTA
>JAHBCN010002593.1:0-87942 GCA_019359885.1 Listronotus oregonensis
TTTTGTTCATTTTTAGGAAAAAGTGAAACCAGTGAATAATAAAATTATTATTCACTAGTGAATAATGGTTATTATTATTATTTAGTAAACCCATATAAAATGAACTAATACCACTTCCTTTATGGATTTTGTTAAATGGTGTAAAGGTGGCAACCTTGGTATATCCTAAAGGAAGAGACAACTGCTTAACATTAGTTCTAAATATATTATTTATGTAAATCTGAAAATACAGCAAGCACAACATAAAGTTTAAAAGTAAAAAAGTACATTCTTTTTACATTCTTTTACAAAACTACCCCATCGGTTTAATTAAAGTTAAACTTTCTATTGTTTCAGAGTTTTCAAGTCCAGTTTTTTGCTGCCACAACGTTACATACAAAATTAATGAAATTTTGGAGCGAGGTTCCTGTTGATCATTATGAACCATTAAAAAAACGAATACTGGAAGCCGTAATTAGTTACGCCACTGGTCCAAAAATAGTTCTAAATCGTCTATGCATTGCGGTAAGTTTACTGGTTTAACCTATAGCTTTCAGGTTAATTTCTCTGGATTAAAGTTAGCCTAATTGGCTTGCCAACAAGACAAGACTTGACGTGACACATTCTATTTACCTAAAAACATTAAAGTTTAGAGCCAAAATTAGACAAAAGAGTCGATATCTTGTTTCCTTTCAGTGTAATGGAATTATCCATGTAATGATCAGTATCAAAGGAACTAGCAGAAAATATAAATTTTAAATTTGGACATATAGCCCAATCAAATAGTACATTGTAGTAAGCATGAAATAGGCTATTTAGTTTTATTGTTTTAATTGGTCTATTAGGGTGCTAATAACAGTAATCTGTGGTTTCCCACCAAAATTTTTGATGGGAGAACTTTTGACAGCCCAAAAACCACAATTTTTTTGAACTTTTTTCAGTTTTTTTCGAAATAATCGTCCTATCGATTTTTTTATTTTGAACTTTTTAAAAAGCATTAAATTGACTACAATTTTTACTAACTACAGTCTTGTCTATCTCTCAGCAAGCGAGCTACAGCCCATCAAAAATCGTCTATTTTTGCCGACATTGCAAAAAATCGCCAAATCCTCCTATAACTCCTTTATATTTCTTTATAACTCGTCCAAAGTATTATCAGAATTAAAAAACTGATTAGGGTTAAAAATGGTTGACCTTAAAAAGCCAATAAAGTTTGTATTTAAGAAATAAATATTATCATCAATAAACACATTAAACCTTTATGAGCTTATCTGTAAAGATAACTCTGTAAAAATCTCATACAAAATGCTATTTACCATGTTTGATGGAAGTGTTTTAAATATAGTGTTTCAAATATATCGGTTTGTCAAGTTTACATTGTTGAATACGTTTTTTTGAATGCCTGCTGCACATATATCAATTAAAAATTAAAAGAGGGCAAGTCAAAGGCGAAGAAAATAAAAAAAATCTTTAAAAACAAAAAAAAAAAAAAAGAATCCAAAGTGAGTTTTAATCTAAGCCTTGGTATGGCCCAACAAATGATGGAAATACTGCAGGCGTTTTTTCCGTAACCCACAAATAAGTGCAGAAATCACAGGAGTTAATTGTGAATTAAATGAAAATGTTTGTTTCGTTTTAAAAATCGTAGCATCTGCCTATAAAATTATTTCAAATGAATTTACATTTTCATTAGATCAGACAAGAACATCATTGTATAATTGGTACTATATGCCCAGTACAGTTCATAAAGTATTAGTTCACGGGGGTGATATAATCGAATTTTTTGACTTACCAGTTGGTCAGCTTTCGGAGGATGCTTTGGAAGCAAGACATAAAGAATGTCGAAAAATTCAATTAAATAATGCCCGTAAGTGCTCTAGAATATCTGCGAATACTGATATAATTAGAACGCTTTTGTTAACATCCGATCCCCATTTAGCTGGTCTCAGAAAATTTAAATCTAAGGAAAACTCTACCAAATTCGCTTTCAGTTAGAAAAGTATGTGTTTATTAAAAATCCTATAGTTTCCCCCATTTCTTTAGATTGTTGGTAACTTAAATTTAATTGAAGAATCAAGTAGTTCTGATTTAGAATAATTAGCCTAAAATTTTATTCATATTTTATTTTTGATTATTTATTTTGTTTTGCAAGCTATTGCTAATTTTAAAAATTGATTTTTATGTTAAGTAGTGTTATATTAAAATTTATTTACTTATATTAATATGTTTTATTTTTCAATTTTAAAAAATTAAGTAGACTCTGTTGTATTTCGGCCACACTGTATACATAAAATTATCATGTCAAAAACCCCAACCAAAATAAAAAATCGACGGATCCAAGCGTTTTTTCTAACAAAAAAAAACACCCGAATTTTTAATGAATTTATATGTTATTTTAGGAACACACTGTATATCCCAATCGTGGCACCACAACTTTAAAAACCCCTTAGAAAGTAAAGGCGACGGGCTGTGGATAACAATTTATTTTTGTTTTTAAATTGCATTTGGTGTAATCAGAGTTATGATTTTTGTCCCGCCATTCCATAAGATCGTAACACTGTGCGTCACCCCTCCTTCCTACCTACGCCCCCCCCTCCTTCACTTCTCCGCTTTAAAAACCAAAGCTAGGGCTTTTTTAAGTCAACATTAATCAATTTTATAATTCTTATAATACTTTGGACTACTTATAAAGGAACATGAAGGAGTTAATAGGAGGATTTGGTGTTTTTTTGCAATGTTGCCAAAAATAGACAATTTTTGACGGGAATGTAGCTCGCTTGCTGTTAGGGTTAGACGGGACTTTAGTTAGTGAAGATTGTAGGAAATTTAATGCTTTTTAAAAAAGTACCGAATAAAAAAAAAGCGACAGGACTATTAGTTTCCGAGATATATCGAAAAAACTGAAAAAAGTCCAAAAAAAATCGTGGTTTTTGGGCTGTCCAAAGGTCTCCCATCAAAAATTTTGGTTGGAAACAACAGATTACTGTTATTAGCACCCTAATAGACCAATTAAAACTAAATAGCCTATTTCATGCTTACTTGGGCCCTATTTTGAATGACAATTTGATTGGGCTAATATTGACTCACATCAATGTTTTGCAAATTTGTAAATTATTTTATTCTAGTCTACTGTCAAATAAAATATATGCACACACCATTAAATTACAGAAACCCCTATTTTAACAATACTAACAAAGAATACGATACTTTATCTAATTTATTTCCTATTTAAGAGTTTATGGGTAAGGGTATGTTTTTACTAGATAAACACTTAAATTGTGTATATCTAGTGTGTGCATGTATATAGCAATCATTTTACCAGATCAGGTGTAGACACATATAAATGTAACATAATTACCTGTACTTGGTATTGCTAGTGCTTAAAACATTTTCTAATGTCAGATAAAAAAAAGTTGTTAGTAATGATATAACATTTATAACTGATAAAAATATCATAAAGCTAAAGTTGATACATGGAGTCAAAGCTAAACATATAAAAGATAAGGTAAAATTTTACTTCACGAGTTTTATTAATTTTTGTATACGGGGGTTTTTTGCAGCGCTTATTACGAATTTAAAATCAGTTTTTTTCGGCAACCTCTGGTTTTTGAATTATGAGGCCTCCAAGTGAACTAACCTCAAAATTATCCCTTGAAAATAATTACCATCAAATGGGAACATACACTGATTAGGCACTTATATATTAAACAAATACACTAGAATTTACAATAAGTTATTGTCTATTTTTAGTAAAAACCACCTCAAATGAATCCACTTTTAATTACGTAAGTATATATATATGATGTATAACTGGTTGCCTAAGTCATAGTTAAGTTCTAAGAAATAATAACTGGGTTTATTTAAGGTGTTTTTTACCCAAAATAAGCATTACATTTTTTTAAATTTTAGTGTATTGTATTGTGGTTGGCAAAAATACGATTATTTAAACCAGTAAAAATGACACGATTAGCAGCACCTGAAAACGTCTTAGAAATTATATTTGCTTCCTGCAAAACAGGATGCGGTTCAGCATGTGGCTGTAGAAAAAGTGGCCTTTATTGTTTACCGCCTTGCGTTGTTTGCAATGGAAGTGACTGCGATAACCACCCACCATTTGAAGATGCAATCTCCGATACGTAAAATATACATGAAAATTAAATTTCCTATTTTTGTACGAGTATATTATTATGTGAGTAAAGCAGATATTTTTTAACATTTAATAAAATATTTCAAAAATTCTGATAAATATTTTTTTATTTATTAAAATTTTATCATATTTTCTTAAATGTCACTATTATACAGTGTGTCCCAAATTGGTGGGGAATGTATGGGGATCTTGGAAACCACGATAGATAGAAAATCGGTTAAATGGGTAAAGTTTTGGACAATTATGTTAGTAAGCTAATCCCGTTTACTACGTGGTTTTATCTATTCAGGTGTTTGAGTAATTTTGAAAAAACCTGAAACGTGCATTTTCGAAAATTGGCCATATTTTTTTTTATAAGTGAAAATTTTTCAAATCTGTAAAAACTTCTTCAAAGCAACTTTTTTTGTAGAATATGACCGAGTAGTCATTTTTTATTTTCTACGTTTCGGGTTTTTAGAATCATCATCAACTTTATTTTTTCATATGGACGCCATATTGGATTTTGACTAGGCCAAATAGTGCTTTTTATTCTGATTTCAATAATGTATAACATGTTATAATTTAAGAGTTTATAACCTCATTTATTTCAAAAAACAAATATTTTCTCAGTTGGCCTTGATTCCGACGAACGTCATTTTTTTTGTAAACAATAAAATATTAGTAATTGGCAAAATAGATAAGCTATAAACAGATATTTTAAAGAAATGTGTTCGCGAATATAGCTATAACGTTAATACCGTGTTTCAATAAAATTACACGTGTGAAACAAGTGAAAACAAAAACAATGACAAGTGGCTAAACTGAAGATGTAAAATAACGACCTAAAATTTAAAATGTTGTCCATATTTCTCAACATATTAACGATATTTTTTTAAATAGTCCTAACTACCCTATGAATGGTTGACTTAGGTATGTGGAATTCTCTATCAATATCCCTGGCTCCAGATGTTGGATTTTCTTTAAAATGTTGGTTAACTGCAGCATCCCGTTGTCGATTTTCTTCAACGTACTTCTTAGGTCGTGGTTTTTTAAAACTTCCGAATTTAAACAAATTTGTAACCAGTTTTCGAAAGTATGTTAGTTTAAGATGCTGCCTTTCAGGAAAATTGTCGAAATACGTTTGCGCAGCTATACAGGGTGCTACAGATTCGAGTGCATGCATGGGGATCTCGGAAACCGTAAGAGATACGAAGTGGGTTAAATTATGGCAAAGTTGCGCATTTAGGTGGCTAACAACATGCCGATTAGAAAGTTGTAACATTCTGAGTACTTCCGGAGATATCCGGAAAAAACCGAAATTTCCTGATTTCGTTTTTATTTTTTTCTGACGTTATTTAAAGAGATATGGAAAAACAAAAGACACTTTCTTATGGCCACTTTTTAAGCTCTACAAAATAGCGTTGATAGATTTTCTGTACGACGTTTCGTTTTCGTTAGACCATCATCAACTTTATTTTTTTAAATACGGACCTGGGTTTTTTATTTAATTTTTTGAACCTCTTATTATCCCAATTACAAAAATGTATAACACTTAATATTAATTAACAAATATGGAACGCCCCTATAAGAAATGATGTGCGTTCCTTGTCTTACTCATTGTCTCTTATGGAAAATGTGTTTATTTAACAGAAAAATATTAAGTGTTATACATCATTGTAATTGGGATTTTAACTGCTTCAAAAAAATGCAATAAAAAATTGAGTGCCGCATTTAAAAAAATAAAGTTGATGATGGTCTAACGAAAGCGAAACGTCGTACGGAAAATTTCTTAACGCTGTTTTGTAGACCTTAAAAAGTGGCCACGAGAAAGTGTCTTTTATTTTTCCATATCTCTTTAAATAACGTCAGAAAAAAATTAAAACGAAATCGGCAAATTTCGGTTTTTTCTGGATATCTCCGGAAGTACTCGGAATTTTACAACTTTCTACTCGGCATGTTATTAGGCACCTAAATGCGCAACTTTGCCATAATTTAACTGACTTCGTATCTCTTACGGTTTCCAAGATCCCCATGCATGCACTCGAATCTGTGGCACCCTGTATTAACATTTCTATTGCTTTGGAAATAACGTTGCAAAATATCAAGTTTTTCTTGAAATAATTGACCATTTTACAAAGTTGAAAAAATTTTAATAATATACCCGAGCTAACTTGATAATGACGCTAGATGAGATTCGCCGGAATCAAGGCCAACTGAGAAAATATTTGTTTTTTGAAGTGGATTAGGTTATAAACTCCTAAACTATAACATGTTACACATTGTTGAAATAAGAATAAAAAGCACTATTTGTCTGGCAAAAAATCCACTATGGCGCCCATATAAAAAAGTAAAGTTGATGATTATTCATCAACTTTACTTTTTCATATGGGCGCCATTACATTTTGTTGTAACACGGTATAAACGTTATAGCTATGTTCGCGAAACCCATTTCTGTAAAATATCTGTTCAACTTATCTATTTTGCCAATTACTAATATTTTATTGTTTACAAAAAAATGACGTTCGCCGGAATCAAGGCCAACTGAGAAAATATTTGTTTTTTTTTTTTAATAAATGAGGTTATAAACTCTAAAATTATTACATGTTACACATTGTTGAAATCAGAATAAAAAGCACTATTTGGCTGAGTCAAAATCCAATATGGCGTCCATATGAAAAAATAAAGTTGATGATGATTCTAAAAACCCGAAACGTAGAAAATAAAAAATGACTACTCGGTCATATTCTACAAAAAAAGTTGCTTTGAAGAAGTTTTTACAGATTAGAAAAATTTTAACTTATAAAAAAAATATGGCCGATTTTCGAAAATGCATGTTTTAGGTTTTTTCAAAATTTCTCAAAAACCTGAATAGATAAAACCACGTAGTAAACGGGATTAGCTTACTAACATAATTGTCCAAAACTTTCCCCATTTAACCGACTTTCTATCTATCGTGGTTTCCAAGATCCCCATACATTCCCCACCAATTTGGGACACACTGTATAAAACCATCTTATAAGCAATTATGGCAGTCCGGAAGTTGGAGTAAAATTTCTGCTCTCAGAAATTTAAGTTCGCCATATCTTGAAAACTATAAAAAATACAAGAAATTATTATGAAACAATTTTTGTAGAAAATTAAATTATTTACAAAAAGATTAATCATCATCATTAGGTAGCACTACAACCCTGGAGGGTCTTGGCTGACTGTACAACTTTTTTTCAGGTGTTTCGACCCTTAATCATTACATGTTCGAATGTTGTCTCTCCAACGCATTCTGGGTCGCCTAGGTGGTCTCTTTGCTACAGGAACCTCCCATATCAACATTACCAATCTCTTATTGTGTAGTTTATGCACGTGCCTTAACGTTCTTAGTGTCTGGCTTTTGATTTCTTGTACCACATCTCCATCCTTATACAACCACCTATTTTCCGCTTTGTTCTGATTCTATATTCATTTGGGGTAGTGTCGTGGTAAGGTCCGAAATTTTTTCTCAATATCTTACGCTCAAATCGCCTGACTTTCTCTTCGTTCTAAGTCTGACAATAGTTTTATAGATTTTCACTTTTGATACTCTGTTAGACTTTTTGATTTCATCAGATCATCCAGTGCGAACAGATAATGCATTGGCTTGCCGATTGTATCCAGCCCTTTATTTTTTCCGTGCGTTATCTGCGGTGATTACTGCTCCCAGATACTTGAAGAGTTTTTTAGGGTGTCAAATGTGGTGTTTTGGAATACTTTGTCTCGCCGTTGTGTTCTGTTTACGCACATGTAAATTAATAATTCCTTCGATCACTTTTAACTCTACTTTAATCGTGGCTCTTATAACTTTGTTGTACGTATTCTGTACGGAGATTGTGGATCTTCCTACAACGTCAATATATGCGAATGCCAACAGCAGCTTAGGTTCCTGTGCTGTAAGTAACTCTGTTTTTATTCCGGCTGCTTTCACTGCTTTTTCTAGAACAAAATTGAAAAGCATGGCCGTTTTTTACTTAAAAACTGCCAGAGAGTTTATTGTTGACACGTACTTTTGATATTCCGTCCTCCATGGCCATTCAATTTTCTTGGTATCGAGACCTCCGCCATCGCATTCCATACTTGGTTTCTTTCTATGCTGTCATATGCTTGTTGGAAGTTTATGAAAAGTTGTGTATGGGCCTGTTGTATTCCCATCCTTTTTCCAAAAGCTGTCTTAGTGTAAATAGCTGGTCTATTGTAGATATGTGTGCTCTAAATCCGGCCTAATAATATCCTAAAACTTTTTCAACATATCTGCTAAGCAGTATGTTTGACAGGATTTTGTATGCGGTGTTTGTTATCGAGATTCCTCTATAATAGGTGCATTTTGTTTTATCCCCTGTTTTATGAATAAGCACAATATTTTCTTTCCATCTTGTTGGTATCTTCTCATTTTGCCTTATACGCGTTAATAACTTGTGTAGCTGGCGTTGCAGGGTCTCTCCTTCATATTTTATTGATTCCGCTGGTCCTTTATCCGTCCATGCTGCTTTATGATTGATTCTTCATCTCATTTATGGCTTTTTGAGTTTTTTCGAAGGAAGGTTAGTGACCAAGAAATCAGCTGTAAAAAATGTTTCTTCCTCGTGTGTATCTTCTTGAGCTATGTTTAAAAGCTCCCTTAAATATTTTCTCCACTCTTCGATTAGTTCCTCGTCGTTGACCATCAACTGGCCCTGGTTATTTCTTAGCATTTGTGTGGATTTGGCCATATATCTCCTTTTTCTCGATGAGATGGCTTTGTAAAATTTCCTTGATCCTGGCTTGGTTCGATCTCTTTCCAAAGCGTTATATTTTTTCTGTTCGTATATTCTTTTCTTTGTTCTTAATACTCTTTTAATGTACATATATGCTTTTCTTTGTTCTTGTATAAAAAATGACGAAAATTAATATTTAAAAATTTACAGCGATTAAAAAAAACCTACCACTTAAATATCATAAATATTGTTTAAACAATATAAATACTTGTTTGCCCCCTCCAAAAGGTTTCTGATTTTGAATAATATAAAAACACAAAAGTGAAAAAAAAATCAAAGTCGCAGCTGTTCTTAAGGACAGATTTTGGCTGTTTTATGTATTGATTGACGCTAATAGCTCATCGTCAGCATCATAATTTTATTTGTCGACATCCACTGACGTTGCAAGTCTTGCATCTCCTCTTCTTCTTCCGGGGAGCCGTCTTTTACTACCGGAGGCAGCGCAGCCTCTTGGGCTTTTTGTGCCTAGTTCACTATCCAATTCGACATTAAAATGTTAAATTTTATCCTTTTATTGTGGTATTATAAACATGCAAGATTGATTTAATATCCATCTTTAGACTACTTGCACGATTCTATCAAAAGCTCAGATCCTTAATGTGTGTTTCCCTTTCTTTGCGAAGTGCTTACAGAGGGAACCAATTGAAGAATTTAATTTAGTAGTCAGAGAGCTTCAGGTGCGGAGTCAATCATGTATGGTGGGTGGGGGTAGCCATTCAAAAAAAAATGTGAAAGTGGGAATCAGAGATCTTAAAGGGCGGATGAACCAGTGACAGGAGGTGGTGTAACCAATCAAAAAAGAGGTGGGGTGGTGCGGTGGTGCACAACGAACCGGCCTACTTGCCTACCTCGAACTTAGGTACAGTTTGGAAACTTTTGAGTGTATAACCTTTACTTTTCAAGCCAAAACTATGAAACAATCACCCATTGATTGGAAGAGAAAACATTATGTTTAGCATCTATAACTCTGTCAAAATGAGAAATATTCCAGTATTTAAAAACATTTCTTTTACTTCCTAAACTAGAATCATTAGACGTTGTATCGTGATACAACTGTATGTCAAACGAACACAATAATCAAAGAATAAGGAAACTTAAGACTAACTAATAACCACTTTTAATATAAAAATACATTTTACCAGCAGTTGAATGTCGAACCACAGGTTATAAAATATCGGATGAAAAAGGGTTTATACGTTATCAATATACTAATAATATTTTTTAAGGGTATCGAGAATTACTGTCTTACGACAGGGTCTGAAAACCACTAACACAAAGGTCATTCTATCAACTTTTATAACTACAACTTGGTAATTATGCTGTAAGAGCAGAAAAGATAGATACAGAATTGGGGATAACTACAGGGTACATCTGCTAAAGATTACAGCAAGCAGAGTAATCTGACGATGGGAGATCTAACATTAAAATTTAAAGAAATATTAATTTTTAGGTTCAAGCAAATATCCTTTAATTTTCCAATAATTTTCTCCCTAAATTTACTTTTGACGCCGAAAACAATAAGGTAATTAATTTTTAATATGACTTATAAAAAAATAACAAATATTGAAGACCTTAAAACAGTATCTCAGAAACATTTGGGCTCGTCATTATGTACGTGTTGTATGTATGTAGGTATGTGTATACAGGGTGTTTTGATAAGGTCGTCCTCCGGCGATATCTCGGAAACCGTTCATCGCATAGCTTTCGGAAAAAAATATTTGTAGTAAAACTGGCCTCGAAAAAATGCTGGAAATTATTTTTAAGTTTCTAATTCCACCGCTAGAGGTCGTAAAACTAAGAACAAAATTAAAAACACGGATTATTTAAATATATGCCTTATTAACTTACGTCGTTGATAGGTTTCTCAAAAACTATGTAAAATTAGAAAACTTTTTTCTTTTAAGTGTTTTTTCCTAACCTGTCAAATATAGGAAGGGGGAAGAGCAAATTAAAAAAAAAATTAAATGACTTTTTTCGGCTTAACCGATTTTGATAAACTAAACATAGGAAGGAGAAGGAGCAAATGTACGTGAAAAAAAAATGGGAAGGGGGGAGGAGCAAATGAACGTTAAAAAAAAAACTCTTTTTCGGCTTAACCGATTTTGATAAACTAGGTCTTGTTTAAAAGAGCTTTTACCAGGGCTTAAGATAAAATACCCTTATAAATATGTTTTTTGTTTTATCCCTAAAGACTGATTTGTGTCAAAGTTATAGATTTAGTCAATTTTTTCGAAAAATTTAGATACAATAGTATTATTACTATATTTTAAGCTGTCAAATAAACAACGCCGCGTTTTTATCGAGAGTGCCGGGACGTCAAGAATCACAGAAAACAGGGACGCCAAAAATGACAAGTGCATTGTTTATCAAACCTAATAATTACAAAATTAGTTCTTGTTTATCGTAGTTCATTGTTTTTATTATTAGTAGTAGTATTGTTAATCGTTATTAAGTAATTTTAAATTATGACTAATTCTACCACCGAAACATACGATATGCTCGCCGCTTATTTTTTAAAAATTTCAAAATGCCTCTATTGCTGCAAGAGTATATTCAATAAGCATAAGATATACCGATTTTTTATAAAAAAGTTTTTAGACGTTTGGCAACCCGTTTAAGAGAAACTGAAAATGTGCATTCTTTTCCAGCACAATAAAGATAGAATTAGCCAGAGCTAGTAGATAATAATAAATCAGCTGTTATTATCCATAAGCCGTGTAATAATGAATGCTGTTATTAAATTGATGGTAAACAAATAATAAGGATATTATTTAATATTTGTGGAAAAACAAATTATTTTTGTTTTCATGGCATTTTCGATAAAAACGCCGCGATGTTGATCTGACAACTTAAACTAGGAAAGAATACGAGTAATGCAGTTTTTCGGCAATAAGTCAAGAAATAATTAAGGCTTCGAAATGCCGTTTTCACCGGTTTCTTGACTTTTTAATGCTCTTTTTAATGGACATATAATAATAATGCCATTGTATTTAAATTCTTCGAAAAAATTGACAAAATTTATAACATGACCCAAATCAATCTCAGAGATAAAACAAATAAAAAATTATTTATACCAATATTTTATCTTAAGCCCTGGTAAAAGCTCTTTCAAACAATACCTAGTTTAACATAATCGGTTAAGCCGAAAAAAAGTTATTTAATTTTTTTCAAATGAACATTTGCTCCCCCCCCTTTCAATATTTGGCAGGTTAGGAAAAAACACTTAAAAGAAAAAAGTTTCCTAATTTTACGTAGTTTGTGAGAAAACAATCAACGAAGTAAGTTAATATGGCATATTTTTAAATAATCTGTGTTTTTAATTTTGTTCTTAGTTTTACACGCTCTAGCGATGGAATTAAAAACATGAAAATAATTTCCAGCATTTTCTCGAGGCCAGTTTTACTACAAATTTTTTTTTCCGAAAGCTATGCGATGAACGGTTTTTGAGATATCGCCGGAGGACGACCTTATCAGGGCACCCTGTATAAACGAGCCAAGGATAAAAGGGCTTTTCAGTAAAGCGAAACAAAGTAATAGTCGAAGAAATATTCATTTATTGTATTAAATTTGTTAAGATTTCAAAAAAGGGAAAACTGCAAATATGACCAAAAATGCAATGTATGTTTTAGTAAGTTGACGATACCTGCCGTGGGCGTATATGCTCCAGTTTTTTGGAGGCTTCGTAATTTCAGTGCAATTATCAAAGCATGTCTTCTTAGGTTTTTACTCGTTTTTTTTAATTTCATATTACTTATTGACCCTCGCCCATTTTGGTAAGTTTGTATGTTTTCGGTCACATAAATGAAACATGTTTTAAATATGTTTAGAACGCAAATGCTTTATTATATGATTATTATATGAAATAAAAATTAAAAAGCAAACATTTTTAGCTATCAGCGTATATTATACACACAATACCTACCCACTGGCCAAATGCGTTTGAAGAATTGGTTTCTAGTTTTCAGCCGCACAACTTACCAACAGTTGAATCAGAAAGGGTTATTTGGATTCTTTTGGAAATTTTAACTGTGATACCTGAAGAGGCAAGTACAATCCATTTTCTTTTAGACTTTAAGCAGCTAGTAAGAATTCTATTTAAGCCTAAAAATTTTGTATATTAACCTGTATTATTTTGATTATTTTTTGCAGACACTTATACATATTATATTGTAGTGTTACCTGACATCTTTTTAACAATCTCCTTTTTTTATAAAATAATGTAATCGACCGTAAGGTATACGATACACCCGTTTTTGAAGGGTTCATCATTGCTGTAACGCGGAGGCCACAGCTATCCTTTGAGGTATATTTTCGCTGTGTCGAATACGATACACCCGTCCAGAAGAGGACTAGGTCGTAGTGTAGGTTTAGAGGCGAGAAAATCAAAATACATTATTATTGTATTCATTTTATTATTAGGTTTATATATATATATATATATATATATATATATATATATATATATATATATATATATATATATATATATATATATATATATATATATATATATATATATATATATATATATATATATATATATATATATATATATATATATATATATATATATATATATATATATATATATATAAAGATATGATATATATATAGAAATATATATATATATATATATATATATATATATATATATATATATATATATATATATATATATATATATATATATATATATATATATATATATATATATATATATATATATATATATATATATATATATATATATACTGAAAGATTGAGAAACGCTGCCATAGATAATCTAGTTATTTCTTTTTTCAAATATATTGAACAATAAAATTTACCATTCTGCGTTTTTCTCTTCAAAGTAAACATGTTTTTAAGCTTTTATAAGTTGAGAAAAACATATAGAATATGATTTTTTTTTAAATAATATTTTATCGGGAAATAATTTTCAAATATATCCAGTTTTTTCTTGTTTATTGTATTTTTAAACGCTTTTTGGTCTCTGATTAGTCAATGAAGGCTTAAAGACCAAGTACTAACGTACCTTGGATTTTTTAATAAGTTTTGGCAGATATTTTATTATAAAAATATAGAAATGGTTTTGAGGCGTGACCTCTTTAAACATATTGACTTGATCTTATTTCGTTATGTTTCAACATAGCAGCAAAACCAAGGTGAGAGGCCCGTATTTTTTTACGTTCAATTGTCAAATTAAAATAATTAAGTTATTGTGTCTTTATATTATACTAAACTTCCTCTTATTCCCATAAAGAAATCTAACAGCAAGTATAATATTGTAGAATTTTATTGTAGTTTCAAAGTACCACATTGTCACTGAGCCAAAGAAATAGAGTTAGAGCTGTACTGCAAGATGTATCAAAAGACATAATGAAAGTGGTGGAGATGTGTTTAATGCCAATACCTGTTAAGGGGTAAATATATCAAGTACTTTATATGTCAATATATTTTTAGGTTTTCTTTTTAGGTTTGATATGATAAATTTAACTACCTATCTAACTGCAGCAAGATGTGGATCCGCTTGGATGCAACTAGGAGGTCTTAATATCGTTGAATGTGAATCAATATGTAATCTTTTGATTGATTTGACCTGTTTTGTTTATTGGTAAGTAAAAAAATTGATATCTTTAACTTTATACATAAAAATAGTTTTTTTTTTTAAGATTCAATTAATTTCTTTTCTATTGTGTATTTTTTAATGTATAATAAACATAGCAGACCCCCTTTACTTGCATTTAATTATTTTTTCAAATTACATATTATTAAGCTAATTGGCAAAAAAACTACTTACATTCTTTTATACTTCTACCTAAAACTTTTACTAAGACTTATATTCTGCAGTATGCGTAGCAATTCTAAAAACTTATTTAAGTTAATATTAGCTGTTTACGAACAACCACTTTTCTTACCTTAGTTTCTGACCTGAGCTAAACTCCCCAAAACGATAAAAAATGTCAAATTTTGCTTAACTTAGGTTAGCCAAGATATCTCAGACAGAAATCCGGGTACCTTAGCAGGGGCAAGGGGGGAGGTCAGATTCTTACTTAGCTGTGACAAATCGTACGGCCAACTAAGTTAGTTTCCCTCAACTTAGGTCAGAATTTGTGCTGTTCGTAAGCAGCTATTGTTATGGACTTAAAAATATTTGTTTTGTTTGTATAGAAAGGTGAAAAGTTAGAATTATTTTATTTAGGTTAATAATTGTATTTTAAAAAAATTACCTTAGTTTTCCCCATTCCGACGGCCATTGTAGAGTATTCTTAGGGCGCTGGAGTCATCCAGTTTGCACTTTTTTTTGCATCCTGTATTAAAAAAAACCAGCTAATTCGAGACTTTTTCATTCATTTTTACATTACTATAAAAAGGACGAAGGAAGTCTGCAAGAGCTACAGTATCATTGACTTTGGAAGCATTTAGTAATTGACCGAGACAGTTAACAGTTAAACCGTTAGCAAGTTACCTTGCATTGTTGTTACCATACAAACGTTTTTGAACCTGATTTCTAATAAACATGTGTAAATCGAGGATCCGTGTTTTTATACGAGGTGTTACGGAACATTATTTGGTGTCAGGAGCGGAACCCACGGAGAAGACCCACGAGGAAGCCGAAGTTGTTATAAATATTTGAATGCCTGTTGAGACAGGACAACAACCAACAGCTATGGAAGATTTAAGTGCACTAATGAAACAAATGATGGAAGAAATAAAAAGAGGTCAAAAAGAAATGAAGAGAAGTTAAGAAGAAATAACAAAGAGTTGAAAAGTAATAAAGATCAGCTAAGAAGCCATACAAGAAGATTTAAAAAATGAATGTCAATAAAGAAGAAATGAAGAGAAATCAAGAAAAATTAAAAAAAAGTCAAAAGAAATAAAGACCCGTTTAGAATACATAAAAGAAGATTTAAAAAAAAAAAGAAATAATTGCCAATCAAGAAAAAATAAAGAGAAGTCAAGAAGAAATGAAGATCAGTCAGGAATCCCTAAAAAAAAGATTTTAAAAAAGAAATATATGCCACTCAAGAAGAAATAAAGAGAGCTCAAAAAGAAATTAAGAGAAGTCAAGAAGAAATAAAAAAAAGAAGAAATAAAGACCAGTCACGAATCCATGGAAGAAGATTTAAAAAAAGAGAAATGAAGACCAATCAAGAAGAAATGAAGAGAAGTCAAATCAGAAACAAAAAAGAGAAATGAAGACCAATCAAGACAACACATCCAAAAAATTCATAAAGACATTAAAAAAAGCCTGGAAGAAATGAAACAAGAGCCTAAAGAAAAGATGGTGTAAATTCACACTTAAAAGGAGGATTTTAACAAAGTCAAGATGAGATGAGAAAACAAATCCTGCCTAAATTAAAACTTACCAAGGAAGATGTTAAAAAGGAAATAGAAGACATACAACAGACTGTATAGTTAGTTCAAGCCCAAATGCAGCAAAAAGTGTTACATTTACAAGGACAAATTTAAAAGATAGCTAGTAGAGGCGTCATCTTAGAAAGTGGTACTAACCACCAACTTTTGATGGCAAGGTACCATGGGTAGACTTACAGGAAGTTTATAAGGCGCAGCTCCAAGGACGAAGACAAAGATACAATAAAAGCTTTCAGGAGTATAAAGCGGACATCGTACGGCTAATTAATCTGACATATTCAGCCTTCCCAGAAGAAATAAAACAAGAATTAGTAATGGGTAGTTTCATTGAAGCCAAAAAACATTGAACATTTCCTCGAATATGTAAATAGTAATTTTAAATTGCGCATTTTTTAACATAAAAAATAAATATACAGGGTGACTCATGTAGTAGATACGACGTTATCGATGGTTGTTAAAATATAAATCATCATTTAGTTCACTCATAGCTTTTGTTACTTTCAGTAAGTCGATGTAATGGTCTGGCGATATCAGCAAATCCAATTATAAATCTTCTATAGTATGTGCACAGTCCTAGGAAACATATAATTTTTTGTTTGTTTTTTGGTGTTGGCCAGTTTTGAATAGCTTCTGTCTTCTCTGGATCTGTCTATTTTTATAAAGAATTACATAATAAAAGGTAAGAAAATTCTTTAAATGATGTTACTGTAAAATATTTTAGGAATAAAGGTGATCCAGAATGCTTATCGGGAGAAGAAATGGAACTATCAGAGGTCACCGTAGAGGCTTTAACTGCTATTATTCAGCATCCACATTCTTCCAAATATAAGCACAGTATTACAAAATTTACCGCCAATATGCTGTATAAATTTGAAAAAATTATAGAAACGGAAAGAACCTCTACTGAACTTAATAAGGTATTTATTTAGTTTTTATATTTAAATCTCAATACACACGCTTTAATTATTTAAAGAAAATAATTCTATTATTAAAAAGAAAGAAATTATACCTTTAATTTTTTCACCTAAGCTATAGTCTTACCATGATGTATTCTGCTAGTCTTAGTTAAATTATCTATTTTCCGCGATTATTTATTTTTTATTTATTTATTTACCACCGTATATAAGATTATTTATCAGTAGCTTTTACTAACGCATTCTTTTCTATTAATAAATGATTATAGGATGGGCCTAAATAAATAAAAATACACAATTAAACTTTGAGTCCCTTTATGACATTGTCATTCGAAAAACAACCATTAAAAAATCTGTCAAGTTAGTTGCCTAAAACCGAAGTACAAACCAAAAAAAAAATCAAGACAAATTTTAATTTCTAGACTATAATAATAAAACGGTCGCCGAACAAATTTTGTAAGTAAGGCGGGAACTGATTGGGGAATAATGTTCTCAATCTTTAACGCGCTTCGCTAGGATTGCGCATTAGATAACCTCGATCATTATTCCACCTTATTAGAATAACTCCCTTGTTTGTTAAATAGCTTTTATTTTACAAATTTTGTTAGCTTGTAACTGGCCAAAGTATTACTAATGTTATGTACAATTATTTTTAGGATGTTGTAGCGAATTTATATGGTTTAATCATTAGTTTAGCTGACTCACATTCAAAGATTTTCATTGATAATCTAAAATCATCTAATGTTGACGAACAAAGAATTAGTTTTGATTTGTTTAATTCCATATTAAAATGTACAAATCTACCTGGGCTTTATCCGGTTGATGAATCTAGTAGTACGATGACTTTTGGATTTTGGTATACATTACAGGTATTACTTTTATATTTGCAACAAATCCTTGTTTTACATTTTTTTTTAAATTGGTAGGATGACATTCTAACGCTGGACGCGCCAGAATGCGCCCAACTACTGATTATGGTAAAGCCTTATTACCGAGACTTAGTATGTATACTGCTAAGAAAATCGATGTTACCACTCCTAGATGATACGAGCTGGTCTTTGGATGATAAAGAAGTATTTCGTTGTTATCGGCAAGATATTTCAGATACTTTTATGTATTGCTATAATGTTTTGAATTTGGAAATGTTAGATATTTTAACTACTAAGCTAAATGAAGCTCTCAGTAAAAATGGTAATGGTTATATTCAGCCTCCTAAATGGAATGAAATTGAGACATGCTTACATGCTTTTTGTGCAATAGCAGAGAGTATAGAAATGGAAAACTTGTATTTACCAAAGCTGATGATGACAATTAAGGAAATACCTTTTAATGATTTACACATAAAAGTGATGACAACAGCTTTGGAGACTGTAGGTAAATATTTTATGGAGTTTTTAAATAAAAAATAAAAACTGTATTTATATTCATTATTTTTGTAATAATTGAGTTTCCTTAGTTGTGAAATAAAACTTCAAATTTTAATTATTACGATTGAGTACAGAGTGTTTAAATATAATAAGCATGAATTGCTTAAGTTGTTTTATGATATTAAAAGATACCATTATATAGTGAATTTATTATTTTAAAAAATTTTAATAAGCCTAATCGAAACTGCAGACCTCGCGATCCACTTAAAAGACTATTTTAGATTGTATTTTAAAGATACGTGTTTAACAGATAACAATAAAAAAATCAATATAGTGTTACAGACTTCTAAAATGTGTTATTAGTTTATAAAGTTATACATTATAGATGGATTTGTTCTGTGTTTTATTAATTTATTTTAATAATTTTGCCTTAGTGTTTTTCAACATAACGACAACCATCGCAACACAATCCATATTCTTCTATCCTATTTTATATATCTAATAAAAGTGCTTGAACTTTTTCTTAATGCAGTTATCTTAAAAACTCTGTATTGTAAATTTAAAATTAATGAAAAGTAGGTTAACAGTTCAAAAGTTATCTAGAATCTCGTACCTAATTGTAAATAAAAGGTAAAAATCAGTGACACGTGTTTTTTTTTATTAAGAAAGAGAAAACAATAGTTTTCAACATTTTGTTACGTATTTCTACAAAACGAACACAAAAATAACTTAAAACTTTTGGGTAATTAATGTATCAAAAAAAAATATGTTATAATTATTCCATCAGGCTTGTACATAGAATTAAAAAAGTATTTTTTTCTTTAAATTTTAACCTTATTTATGTTTTTCTTGTTTATTATTTGTTCTAATTGAAAACTAAGAATTTTACTGCAATTACCTTATTTAAAAATCGCATCTTTCACTTCAATTCTTTTAGTGCATACGAAATTAAATATCGAGACCTATTCTATAAATGTGAGGTTACTTACGCACCTTTATATATATATATATATATATATATATATATATATATATATATATATATATATATATATATATATATATATATATATATATATATATATATATATATATATATATATATATATATATATATATATATATATCACTGTTTCTATATCACTATTTGGTATGTATTGTTCCTTAGTTTTAATATTGGCAAGTAAGTGAATAGACTGTTTGAAGTTGTACCTCGGATACTAATAAAAAATAAGCAATGATTGAGATACCATTATACCATTCCATTTTATTAGGCTGTAAGACTATGAATTGAAGAAGAAAATGTGCCCACCTAAAAATAAATAACTTCCGGTAGCATAGCTTTTACCCTGCGACGCGTTTTTTTTTTCGGCTGGAGAAGAATACTTTATATAGAACAGACAATCTAAAAAAATATTTTTGTTATAAATGTACCTAATTATAATTTCTCACACCTTTAAACTACTGGAGAAGCAGGTCTAGTATTCTTTATTTATAGTCTCCACGATTAAAAATATAATTTGGTTAAAAATTTCACTTTTTTTATCATGTTATTTTCTCATATTTGTTCTCTTTTAGGGGCCTATTCTGAATGGTTTACGGACCATCCGGAACTATTAAGTAATGTTTTTCCATTAGTTATTTCCGCATTGGGAAACACAGAAATATCTACAAGTGCCACAATGGCTCTAAAAGATATAACCCATAGCTGTCAGAAATTTCTATTACCTTATGTTGATCATATCCTATTAGCATCGCAGGTAAATTAAAATAAGATATTGTAAAGTTTTTATGTTAACCCATGGTATCAAAACATTTTTAATTCGGAACATTAAGTATTTGAAATAATGCATCTGCAAAGAAAATAAAATGGTTATCTGCCTACCTTAAATAAGCATACTTTACTAATTTAAACCAAATTATTATTTAAGTAGCTTTTCGCTTTGTAATTAAAGTAAATATTTTTGTTCGACTTGAACAGCATACTTCGCATTTGTCTTTTAGGTTAGACATTGCGAGTAATTTATATATATATATATATATATATATATATGTCCTAGGATGGGCAATATATAAAAATATACAAAAATTTTATATATGTTGAAATATCCGTTTATAAAAACCCGTTTGCTTGATTAAAATATTTAGCATATTTTTGTTTTAAAAAAATAGTATGCATTTTCGATACGAAGCATATTTTAAATTTTATGAGTAGATAAAGTAGTATTTCTAGGCAAGATATAAAAAAAGTTTATAAGAAAAAGTTGTTTAGAATGCAACAAATTATAAAATAATACCGAATTTCTCATCATAGTACTTTGATTTTTACGTTTTGTTTACCAATTAATTTTTTATTCATATAAGTAAATAATTTAAACGTAAAAATCAAAGTAGGCCTATGGTTATGAAATTCGGTATTCGGGCATAATTTTGCATTCTAAACAACTTTTTCTTATAAACTTTTTTTAAATCTAGCCCTAGAAATACTACTTTACCTACTCATAAAATTTAAAAAAATGCTTAGTATCAAGGCATGCTTGATTTTTAAAAAAAATAAAATATGCTAAATTTTATTTTTTAATCAAGCAGGGCTGGATGCCAAACGGTCAAATTTCAACTCCAAAATTTTTTGTCATTTTTACGTATAAATTCGCTCATCCTGGGGACACACTAGTATATATATATATATATATATATATATATATATATATATATATATATATATATATATATATATATATATATATATATATATACATATATATATATATATATATATATATATATATATATATATATATATATATATATATATATATATATATATATATATATATATATATATATATATATATATATATATATACATATATATGTATTGTTGTCCTGAGAAGCTAAGAAGCTGCACAGCTTCCGCAGTAAGCTTTTAAGCTTCGGCAATGGCAAATGTGATTTTGCCCAATCGTCAGCAAACAATCTGTCCTTTTTAGGACAAAAATACACGAATTACCGAAAGAAAAACGTTAACATACTTTACTCGTGAAAATCTACTACGAAACATATCGGGTCGGGCGACTAGCGCAGATGATCAGATAAGTAAAAAAAATAGATCATTAAAAAAACTCGATCGCGTCCGGTTAAGGCAAGGTGAGTTAATTACATGCAGAAAAATGTACATTTTAATAATCTGACGATTTGAGTGTAACATTAGGAAATGGGAGAGTCACAAAGTTGCAAAAACACGTCCCCGGACATTCTCGAGCACGGTTTTTTTTCTTTTAAAGGAAATCATACAAGGGTTACGGGAATAATATAATCAGCCGATTTTCACAAGCCAAAGTAGCTAAAATCACCAACAAAGTGTAGTTCGTGCAGCTGCTGAGAACTATGTATTTCTTACTTCGCGCCTTTCTACCCTTTTCACACTTTCTTTATCTCTCACTTTCATATACCGTCCCAATTAAAAAAAAATGTTTTTTTTTCAAAAAAGTCAGAATAAGAAAATGTCCCCACCTAATTGTCAGATTACGGGTCAGTACGACAAGGACATCAAGTTGAAGCGTCTGTATATTAATCTGACCCAATCCAATCCATGGCTCTACAACCCGGGGTGGGTCTTGGCCGCATCAACAGTTATTCTCCATTCTCTCCCATCCTGAGTGACTTCTTGCCATTTGTGCACCCCCAGGGTTTGATTGCCCTTGCGGATATTATTCCGCCACCCAAACTTTGGGCGCCCAAGTGGTCTTTTGTTGTGTGGGGTTTCTTCCCAGGCCATTTTAAATAGCCTTGAGTCATTACTCCTCTGGACATGTCCCAGCCATCTTAATCTGTTTGACTTGATTTCTTGTACTATACTTGGACTATTATATAGTTCATATACCTCGTTTGTGCGCATTCTATACGGCAACGTTTGTTGATCCCAGTCTGCTCCAGATTTTTTTCTAAAAAATTTTCTTTTAAAACGTTTAAGTAGTAACCTCTCTTGTACGGTTATGGTTATAATATTCTCCGATAGTCAAGCAGCTCTTAAGGCTCTTAAATCCAGCCGGTGCAATTAGAAAACCGCCTGGAATTGCAAGGATGCGCTGACCAAACTGGGTCAAAACAATAAGGTTACACTACTGTGGATACCTGGACACATCGGCCTAGAGGGTAATGAATCCGCAGACCTCCTTGCCAAAAGGGGGCGGAGACAAAATTCACAGGGCCGGAACCGGTCATCGGTATATCTTATGGAACGGCCAAGCAGTTCATATCAGCTTGGACACAAAGAGAAAATCTTCGGTACTGTCATGGACTTCCGGGTATCAGACACACTTCATAAGCCCACCGAACCAACAATGTACTGTCAAACTACTGAAGCAATCAAGGGTACACCTTAAAACTCTAGTGGGACTGTACACGGGACACTGCAGATTAAAATACCACATGCACAAGATCGGCCTAGCGGAAGACGCCGAATGCCGCATATGCATGGAGGGGGATGAATCGGCAGAACACATACTGTGTTCGTGCCCAGCAATGGCACGACTAAGATTCGCAATCCTCGGCAATGACACCTTGTTGCCGGGGGAGGTGAAAGATCTCTCTCCCAACAGGATCATCAGATTTATTAGGAGTCTCGACCTGGTGGGAGAAATATAAAAAGGTGTGAGCCACAATAGACCGATCGGTCGCGGTGGAAGGGTGTTATATCCACTCACTTTAAACCTACCTACCTACCTACGGTTATAGATCATGTTTCGCGTTGTTATCTGATGTTATTGATGTTCCTAGGTATCGAAAAGACTGTACGTGCTCGAAGTTGTACTCGTCTATGGTAACATTTTGTCGTATTCGATCTCGTCCTGTCATATGCATATACTTCGTTTTCTCCTCGTTGCCTTTTAATCCCATATTTTTTGTCTCTTTTTCGAGTTTTATAAAGGCTTCCTTCACGCTAATTGTATTTCTTCCCACAACATCTAGATCATCTGCATACGCCTGAATCAGTCTGGGTCCGGTATTGCCGAAGATGCTCATACTTAGTTTAGTTCGTCTTATCACCTTCTTCAAGACAAAGTTAAATGAAGCTGGTGGCAGTGCATCCCCTTTTTTAAGGCCAGTTTTTATATTAAATATTTCGCTGTATTGACCTTCTATTTTAATTGTACCATATGATCCTTCAACGCGTACTTTAATCATTCTTATGAGTTTGCTGGGTATTCCAAGTGCTTCTAGTGCTGACCATAAGCTTTTTCTGAAGGTATAATCATACGCTTGGCTAAAGTACACGAATAGATTGTGGAAATCTCTATCGAATTCCCAGCATTTTTCTAACGTAATAGATGGTCTGTTGAGCATTTTTCTATCGTAAATAGATGGTCTGTTGATCCTTTTCTTTTAAATTCACTATTTCTTCTACATACGGTGTTATTCGGTTCCTAATTATGTTGGACAGAACTTTATATGATGTATTAACACGTTGGCTGCCATGATATTTGTATAAAAACCCTTCCCAGATGCCACCGTGTGAAAATGGCAATAATTAGTCAAAATGTGTTAAAAACTACCAATTTTATTAAAAATATTATTTAAGAAATTTCCGCACAAACACCACGATTAGTCGTGCTGAGTGCTGCAACAGAGTTGGCTAAAAACGAGATTACTCGTAGCTATCTATTTATTGCCGACCACGAGTTAACTCGTGTTAGGCAGTCAACGTGTTAAGGAGTGGGATACCTCTATAATAGTTGTCGCATAACATTCTATTTCCCTTCTTATGATTGTTATAATAACTCCTTCCCTCCAGTTATTTGGAATCGATTCCTGTTCCCATATTTTTTGTATCAGCTGATGTATGGTATCTTCTAAGTTCTGTCCACCCTCCTTTAGGCACTCCGCGGAGATAAAATCTCTTCCTGCTGCTTTATTATTTTTTAGCTCTTTATTGGCTTGAGCTGTTCCTTCTCTGGATGGTGGGTCAACCCAGACTTCACCGAGATGTTGTTTATTCTCTTCTTGATATGTCGGGTCTTCTATATTGAGTAAGCTGTTAAAGTATTTTTTCCAGGAATTGAGTATCTCCTGTTTGCTAGTCATAAGTTTACCATCATCATTCTTAAGCATTGTAGAGGTTCTTGGGCGAAATCCTTTTTTATATGTGTTCACTTGCTTATAGAATTTCCTTGTGTTCTATCTCTTTCCACTTCATGTAGTTGTTCATTTTGCCATTCTCTTTTCTTTTTCCTGGTAAGGTTTCGCATTTTATTTTTTAGGTTATGGAACTTATTTCTATTTTCATCCGATGGGTTTTGTAACATCTTGATTTTCAATCTAACCCGCTTGAGTATTTTAATAGTACGATTTTTTTGCAATTTTAAAAAGCGGCCACGACTTTTAGTCGCGTCCAAATCGTTAATCTTTTGAATATTAGCTCTTTTAAGATTCACATAACATCCTTTCTGAATGTCTGTCGAGCTCGCATAATTTTTTTCCCATTTGCTACTCCTTCGTACGACCACCCCCACCATGCAAACCGACAGAATAATATTTCTCCGTTATCAGAAACACGTGGGGCGAATACACTATTAGTATCTGAAGCGCCGAAATATTTCTTTGTGACTTTTTTATATTTTTGAAAACCTTTACACGCTCCCCCCACCAAATAAAAGGGCTTACATCATATAAACTTGTTTCTTTTTAGAATCTAATCTTTACAATTCAGGTGGTCCCCACGACGCTTAAGCGCTATTTAGCCTCTTGTGCTCTTCTACTAATAGGTTTATTATTTATTCATACCTTATGAAAAAATATTTGGTTACATAATTTAATATGTCTGTCTTAGAAATTAAGTTAAAAATGGAAATGTTCACTTTGATTAATGACCAGTTATAAATTAGAGCCATAAAAAATATAAAACCTGAGTCAAGACAGAGAGGTCAGCGGAAATTTCAGCAGTAAATCTTAGTATTTTTTTATCCGATAAATATGTAATTTGTACATTTGGAAAATCTTTATAACCTTGAAAAAACATCCTCCACCAATAGTTTCTATAAGTTTTGCTGGTCCAGTAAATCTGGAGTGCATGTTATTTTTCTTATCCCAAGACTTGTTTATTTGAAAGAATGGTTTAAAAAATTGACAAGTCTAAAAAAGGAATTGATCGAAGTCAATTATATTTTACGTAAACAGCTCCACAAAAACAACAAATGTATTTCTATATAAATGTACTGGGTCCAAGATAGTTATTTTTAAAATGTAGGTTTTGGTAACGCTTTTCTCTTTGAAAACTATTTTAAATTCTAAATAAAATGACACTTGTTTGACACAGTTTATTAGTCGATTATCTGTAGAAAATATAACTTTTAAGCTTTTTTTTTAAATACTTTCATGATCAGATTTGTTATTTTATTTTATTTTAGGTAGCTATTCAAAATGGATCTTTAAAGTTAGGTGAATGTAAAAGACTGATGTACAGCATAGGAAGAGTTTTAAGTATTATGCCAGTAAATAGGATTATGGATTACCTTAATGTTACTCTAGCGCCTACATTTGAAGATATTCAAAGCTTAACGCAGGCAGAACCGGTGAGTATATTATTCTAAAACCCTTTTTATAAAACTACGAGGCGTTTCTTCTCACGTTTTTTTACAATCAGCTAATCAAGAAATAAAACTGTAGTACATGTTACTTATTACTGTCTTTAAATTATCATTACAGGGTTCAAATTATAACCCGTAGGTCATGATGACCGACCATTGCCAAAAGTTTCATCTACTTTTATAGAAAATATGAAGGAGGATAATGAAGTTTATAAATAGATAAAATAATTATTATAATACGAATAGAGCTGGCGAAAAAGAAAAAAAAACACTGTTTTTAAATTAGTCGTACAGCGTTAAAATTATTCACGTCAAGTCACCTTTTATAGAAATATGGAAAAACATAATTCAGTATAGAAGTAGCTACAAGTATTTTTTTAACAAAGGTCCCTTTGCAATGGCCGTCAAAGGGGAAAAACTAAGATATGATTATATAAATACAATGTTAAACCTAATTAAATAATCATAACACCTATAATTTTATAAATTTAAAATACATTTTTAAGATCCGCAAGAATATTATTAACGTTGTAAAATGCAAAAACTAACAAAAAAGCTTATACTTCTTTAAAACCAGTTTTTAAGTTTATTTAAAATAACTCAAAATTGTTTTAAAACCAAAACCAGACAGAGCTTTTCTTGAGGCGTACGATGTATGTTTAAAGGTTACAGTTAAATATACAGAGTGTTATGAAGATACTTTATTTTATTTAAATGGGTGACTCCTTTTATAGTATAAAGACACATTCCGGTTTTTTTTTATTTAATTATGTTTGTAATAATATTTTTACCTATGTACAGCGTTCCTGATTGGGTAAATGTTTTTACGGTATTGCCAGAAATTGTTTACACATAATACAGTACAATATCACAAAACACACAAATAGTATAAAAGCGCAAATTACGGAACTGCAGAAAATTGTTTAAACATCTAAAAACCCGGCATCCACAGCACCCTAGTAGTTAGGCGCAACAAGCCTCCATGGGCTGTTCTACTATTAAATAATATTAATAATACCAATTTTAATCCCAATATTTAAATTTAAAAAATAATTGCAGCAAAAAAAAAATAGGCAGTATTGTTCCGTAATAACTTCGTATAAAAAACATCGATCCTGGTTTTACACCTTTTTATTGGATATCTGGTTTACAAACGTTTTGCGTATGGTAACACCCTTAACGTAACGTAATAATGACAACTGTTTAACCTTTAACTGTCTGTCAACTTCTTATCCCGTCGGAATTGAGAACCAAAATCAGTAACAATTGCATATATTGTTTTCTTCAGTTATTTGGCATTTTATGAATTTTTTTTAATAAAATTACATCTAAGTATCCTTTGGGATAGCAAATATACTACCGGAGAAGAGAAATTTTGTTTAATTTCTATTTTTTCAACCATGGAAACTTACTGGATCTTGTAGCTTTTGACTTGAGTGCTGGGCGGTAAAAACGTATAAATTGATAATTATTTAGTTAAACATAATATTACCAGAAACAGAAATCGGCTGACAAAATACGCAGAAAATCGGAAAAAACAACTTTTAATTTTAAATTTAAAAAAATATAGGTTAGAAAATAAATCTAATATCTGGTTTATATTAACAATATTCTTTTCACATTGTAGTATCAACAGTGCTGCCGGACTTAATAATTTTCGGCCATCAAATTTTGATATTCTGGTTCTGTCTAAAATATAATTGGGATAAATAAAAGCTAGTTTTTGCTTACCAAAACCAACCATGACCGACTAGGGGCTCTTGAATTTGTCTAAATAGTTGGTCATGGTTAATTTTGGTTAGTAATAGCGGCTTTATATTTTTCCCAATTATATTTCAGACGTGAAAATGCGGTAACGTATTCGAAAAGACCCTGATTTGGCAACACTGCACGCTAGACGTTCCTTGTCATAATGGGGAGTTTTCGCATTATATGGAGAAAATCAATGGTAATTTTAAATTTTCAAATTAAAATAAAATATACAAAAGACATAATTTCTCTTCTCCGGTAGTATATTTGCAATCCCTAAGGACACTGGAATATGACTATATATAGTAATTTTACCATATAATCCTAAAAATAGAAGAAAACCGTATATGCAATAATTACCCTAAACTGGCCCGTGCGGATTTTCCTCGCGCTTTGAGTAGTGAAGTGGAAAAGAATGGAAAAGTCTTAGAAAGTCTAGAATTAGCTGAACACATCTTTTACTACAGAATGTAAAGAAAAGTGTAAAAAGGATGTCTCCGGCGCCCTCAGGATAATCTCGCAATGACCGTCGAAAAAGGGAAAAACTAAGGTAACCTATTTTAAATAAATTATTAACCTAAATAAAATAATTTTAAACTTTTTATATTTTTAATAACTAAATATTTCTTGTAAATAAAGTCTGTAACATTGTTCCTCCTAAGTTTTGATCGTCTCGATCAAGTATCTTCTCGGATCTTGATAAGATTATTAGTAATGCCAGCTCCCAGATGCACAACTTCATCTTCTACTGTGGGCTCTTCTCAATTGGTACACCAGATCATTGCCGGGTTACTACTTTATATGGTCCTTCCCATGACTTCTGCAGTTTCAAGTTGAACGCCCCTTGGTTCTTCTCGGATTGTATAAATTCAAACCTTTTCACCGACAATGAATCCCTTTATGATTAGCTTTCTTGCGTCATAGCGCGGACTTCATACGGTCACTTTCTTTTGTAGCTTATTGCGAACCCCTTTCGTGTATTTCTTGCAGCGCTGTTTACTTTGTTGACTCACTATAATCTTCTGCTGGTTTTTCATTGGCAGAAGGTCGTCCTAGTAAGTAAATCAACTGGAAGACATAACTCTGCTCCAAAAAATGACTTTTGCAGGTATGATGTTCCAGTTGTTTCGTGAGCTATGGGGCCATAGGCTAGTAAAAACGGCTGTATACAGGTGTCCTAGTTACATTGCTGGTCATTTACCTTAATTTTCAGGTAGTTATCAAGAGTTCTGTTAAATCTTTTCGACCATTCCATCTGACTGGGGATGAAGGGGTGTAGTTCTGGCTCAGGGATACCCAGGAGATTACAGAGGTTCTTGAATAGATCGGACTCAAAGTTTCTACCTTGATCAGTATGTATTTCTCTTTGGTACTCCATATCGGCAAATCCATTGTTGAAATAGTGGCCGTCGGCAATAGTAGAATTCTTGATTTGGTATAGCGGTAGACTTCCGGGCCATTTGTTCATAATCCATCACTACCAAAATATACCGATTCCCAGATTTGCGCTTGTTGGAAATGGTCCTGCTATGTCTATGACAATTCTTTCAAAAGGTGCCCCTACATTGTATTGCTTTCTATCTTGCCATGGCTTTCGTGTTCTAGGTCCCTTGTTGGAAGTGCAGTCCTTACACATTTATGATACTGTAGCTCTTTAACATCGAAAATGACTTCCCCAGCCAGTAGAACTTTCTTGAACCTTTTTCATATCTTCATAACTCCGAAATGGCCATCCGCCTATACCATTGTGCAAGGCTTGCAATACTTCTGGAACCCTTTTGGTTGGTAGAAGTATTGTTTGATAGGTATGGCTTTTGCCGTCAGAACTTTCCCAGACTCTTTTTAAAAGTCCATCTTTCATTGCCAAAGAGTCGCATATGGCCCAGTACCCTTTAAGTCTCGGAGACTTTGAAGCTACTTTTCCGATAGGGGGTCGTGCTGAATTTTCTGTCTTAAATTTCACAATATCTCCAAGATCAGGACCCTTCTTGTTGTTCTTTTGCAAGGATTTTAGGGTCCCATTCTTGGAGAGCACTGGATGCGTGTTCTTCGGCAGTGAAATTCATCGGGATCTTCTTGTTCTTCACGTCTATTGCAATATTGATAATCTTCGGGGTAAGGCCTTCTTGATAGAGCGTCAGCATTTTTATGGTTTGACTTTCCGATGTTCAATTTTAAAATCGTATTCTTGTACACGTTGTAACCATCGTGCTATCTTGACCTTCGTGATCCTTGAACTCGAAGCAACCACTTGAGTAGATGCATGGTCTGTTTTCAGGTGAAATTTCTGGCCATAAGCTACTCGCGGAAGTGCTCCAGAGATTTAACAGCAAAAAGTTCTTTTCTTATCACACAATAATTTCGTTCAGGTTTTGAAAGAACTTTGCTGAAATACGCCTATCACTTTTTCTGGCCATCTTGTATCTGTGACAAAATTCCACCAATAGGAAGTATTGCTTGCATCAGTGTCCAGAATAAAAGTTTGATTTAAAGGCTGTGGATATGACAACACTGGAGGATTGCAAAGGGCTTTCTTCAATTGTATAAAGGCTGCTTCACAATCTTCGGTCCATTCATAGCTTTTGTTGTTCTCGGTAAGTCGATGTAATGGTCTGGCAATGGCAGCAAATCCATGTATAAATCTTCTATAGTAATTGCACAATCCCAGGAAACTTCTAATTTCATGCTTGTTTTTCGGTGTAGGGCCACAGTTTTGGATAAGGCTTCTGTCTTCTCTGGATTCGTTTTCACTCCTTCTTCAGTAATTATGTGCCCCAGGTATTTAACTTGTTTCTGGAAATGGTGACATTTCTTTGGACCAAGGTTTAGCTGGGCAGATCTAGCTCCTGAAAACCCTCTTCGACAATTCTAAGGCGGTCTTCAAATGTTTCTTCCAAGAATACTAATGTCATCTTAGGCATACTAAGCATGTTTTCCAAGTTAGTCCACGTAATGTTAAATTGAATCAATCGTTCAAAAGTAGCAGGGGCATTGCATAGACCAAATGGTACAACATTAAAACTGCCACAGTCCGGTTCCGGGCTCTAGAAAAGGCAGATTTTCCTTATCTTTCGGGATGAAGTCTCACTGCCAATAGCCACTTTTTCAGGTCTAAAGTCGAAAACCATTTTAAACCCGTCAGAGTATCTAGAGTATCGTCTATTCTTGGTGATGGAAAACTGTCCTTCTTCGGTGACGTCATTAAGTCTTCTCTGAAATCAACGACAGCACCTGGTAGAACCATCTTTCTTCTTAACTACAGACCGATTGAGACGACCATGGACTCTTGGGATGGTTCTATAATGCCTTGGTTTTGCATGTCTTCAATTTACTTTGTCAACTTCGTCTCTTTGGCTAAAAGGAATTCGTCGTGGTGGTTGCCTCTATCGGTCTCTGCATCACCCCGTATTTATTCGATGTTGAACTATGTTGGTTTTTCCTAAATCCTTTTCAGAGAGAGAAAACGTCTTCAGATTTCTTTTCAGAAGGTCTTCCAACTTAGTAACCTTACCTCTGGATCCAAGAAGGCTTTTGAAGAAATTACTGGTGTCTTGCAGAGCATCAGGTAGTTTACTTGAAGGAACTCTCAACAGGTGTAGTAAAGGTATGGAAGAACTATCATAATACAGGTTGACTGGTACCAATTTTGTCACCTTGTTGGACTTGTTGAGGGTAATCTTTTCAGGTTCAAGCATTCTGACAAATACCGTATTTCTTCTGTTTTGCAAAGTCTGAGTTCGCCCTTGCGGGTAGAATTCCTTTAGCGTCTAGGTGGATTATTTTCAATTGGTTCGACTAATAGGATTTCACCTTCTTCTAACCTTCACACCTTGCTTGATTATGGCTTCTGAATTTGGGGGTAATATGACATCTTCTGTAAGTACAACTTCTCGAATGGATACTATTGCTCCCGTGGAAATCCATTGCCAATCTCTTCATTACTAGTTCGCAGTATTCGCTAAGGGAAGGTCAAGTACAAAACTTGGATGTTCCTATAACGTCAAGTACCAAGGATAACTTCGTCCATTATGTCAGGCAACAAAACACAACGTGTATAAAAGTTGTTTGTCCCCAAGGTTATTCTTGCTTCATAGTATGCCTTTAATTGCAGACCTCTCCATTGGCAGTTTCCAAAATATAATTTTTTCTGGACGAAATATTTTGCAATGGGCTACGATACAGTCAGTCTTACAATAGTGTTGTGTGGACAACCAGTATCTAGTATCACATTTCTACATTCCCGACCGCATATATTTCCAAAATGCTTCAAGCTGGAGCCGTTGTTTTGCAGCCGGGATACTCTTATTATTGTCGTTGATGGGGCTTAGCAGCACCGAGTCAGCTTTCGCCCTGAAGCTGAAGCTACGGAGGAGTTTTCCGAAGCACTGGCAGGGACATTAAATCTTGGTACAATTTCTTTAGACATGCCCTTCTTTACCACACTTCCAGCAACAGATGTTATTTCTTCAGTCTAAATGTCATAATGCTGTCTTTTTTCTGTTTGTTTTTTAAGAAATATCTTTTGCAAACTCCTCCATCACTCTTGCAAAATCATTATTTGAATTTTCATCTTCTGGAACAAAGTTCATCCTTCGAACTCTTGTTCGACCTCTGGATGTTTGTTTAGCTGTTTTAAACTGAAGTGCATAGGCAAGAGCTTCGGATATTTTCTAAGTCTAGCAATTCTTAACGCCTGGTTCATATCTGGATCACGTAAGCCTTCAATAAAACTACCTACTGCTAATTCTTGTTTAATTTCTTCTGGGTAGGCTGGATATGTCAAATTAATTTAGCCGTATTGATATCCGCTTCATACTCCCGAAGGCTTTCATTGCATCTTTGTTCTTCGTCCTTGAAGCTGAGCTTTATAAACCTCCTGTAAGTGGGCTTCACCGTATCTCATTTCCAGTAACTTTACAATGGATTCATAGTCACATTGTTTTGCTTCGGGAATATTTCTTAACACATCCATGACTTCTACCTCGAAGAGCAAGTACTAGAGCCTCGTACCTTTTTCTGGTAAATTCCAATTGTTTCCATCGGCAGCAGCTTCAAACTGTCGAAGATATGCAAATCCATGTAATCTTGCCATCAAAGTTTAGAGCCTATGTATATTAGTTGTTGCGGGTACCACTTTCTTGAGACGACGCCTGTACTAGTCTAGCTTTTGAATTTACCATTGTAAATGTTGCAAAATTTCCTGTTGCATTTGGCCTTGGACTTACTGAACATGACTTTCAACCGTCTGTGGCTGTGTGCTTGTATTACTTCCTCTATCCTCTTTTACATCTTCTTTGGAAAGTTTTTAATTTTCAAGTAACATTTGTTTTCTCATCTCATCTTGGCTTTGATAAAATTCTCCCTTTTTAGGCTTTCTTTGATCTTTACCATCTTTTCTTTCAGCTCTTTGTTTCATTCCTTGTTTGGCTTCTTTTAATGTCCCTTTTGGATTTTCTCTATTTGCTGTCGTGTTTCTTCTTGACTAATTTGAATTTGGCCTTTCATTTCTCTTTGACTTTTTCTTCATTTCAGATTGGTCTCTCCTTGATTCTGAGTTCTTCATTTCTTCTTTACCTCTCTCTCATTTCTTCCTTAGGTCTTTCGTGGATTCTTGACTGGTCTTCATTTCTTCCTTTAGATCTTCTTCGCTGGTTTTCATTTCTTTCTTCAGATCTTCTTTACGGTCTTCAATGGTCGTGGTTTCATCAGTGCATAATTCTTCCATAGCTGCTGTTTGCTGTCTGGTCTCAACAGGCATTCAAATATTTTTAATCGCTTTCACTTTCTTGTAGTTCCTCGTTCCGCTTCTGACACCAAATGTTCCGGGACACCCTGCATAAAAACACGGATCCTTGTTTTACACCTTTTCATTGATATGCGGTTTACAAAACGTTTCTATGGTAACACTTTAACGTAACGTAATAATGACAACTGTTTAACCTTGAACTGTCTGTCAACTTCTTATCCCGTCGGAATACAAAACTAAACTGGGCTCGCGTGATTTTCTCGCGCTTTTTATAGTGAAGTGGAAAAGAATGGAAAAGTCTGGAAAAGTCTAGAATTAGCTGGAAGGATTCTTTTACTACAGGATGTAAGAAAAGTGTAAAAAGGATGTCTCCAGCGCCCTCAGGATAATCCGCAATGACCGTCGAAAAAGGGAAAAACTAAGGTAACCTATTTTAAATAATTTTTTTATTTCTATAGATAATCTGTGAAATAAATTATTAACCTAAATAAAATAATTCTAACCTTTTATATTTCTAATAACTAAACACTAAATAAAGTCTGTAACATTATTAACAAAAAATACAATTATAATGACATTTTTAATTTAAAATCCAATAAAGGAATTTCAAAAAAATCATTAATTTAAAAAATGTATTTTAATATTGTGGTAAGTAACGAAGGTACGTTAAAATTGCTGGTCGGTGTATATATCTCATGGATTATCTATATAAAATTAAAAGATGGGAACTCTATTTTATCGGTCATTTTAGTTCGACTTAGTCTCCATGGCGCTACAATCGATTGTGCGCGCCCAGATTTATTTAAAGTTTTAATTTCATTTTTGCGATAATTCGTAATGTGCTTATTTTACTCTAAAATTATAAAATAAACACATTGACTGCTCTTGCCATAACAAAAAATAAAACAACACATTTATTATTATATTACATAATGTTATTTACAAATTGCATTAAATGACTTTTTTTTTTCTTGTCTTTGCGCTTTTTGGATGTTAGCTTTTGTATTTCAGCCCTTCTGTTGTTTTTCTTATTTACATTTAGAATATGGGAATCTAAAAATAAAATGTATTTAAACCTATAGGTAAAGGTAATTGCATTTTCACAAATATAACTATTTTGTCTATTCCATAATGAAATTTTTTTGTTGCCGTAAATTCCTCTTTTCATAACAGTAACACTTTTCTTAATTTTTTTATGTGTATTATCAGAAATAAAAAATCCGGTGTCCCAAGTATAATTAAATTGAGTTAAAGAATTTCTAAATAGCAAACTCACCTGTAAATTCCTGGAAAAAAAAAAACGCTTTCCATTCAGTGTTCTTTAAAGAACAATTTGGCACACAACACTTAAGTACCATGATGTTTTACATTTCAATTCAATTATTTATTACCAATAATTTAGAAAAATGTGATAAATAGTTCATCGTCATATTATAAATACTAATAAAAAAATGATAATATATGCTTGCTTGCTTGCTTGTCTGGTTTATGGCTTTGCTGCAAGGCAACCGCCAGCACGATTTGGTGGTGGCTCCGATGTTGTCTGGTTTCTTAAACCATATCGGGGCCTCCGACTTTTCTTCTTGACTGAGCTTTTTCTTAGGTGCTGTGGAAGGAGTTAAAATATATTCTGCGCTATTGAGCAATTATTGAGCGACTGCGACTATGACAGGCTTAATGAGGTTATGATTAGCTACTATGCACTACACAGGTGGTTGGATGGGAGGAAATGTAGACAAATCAAAAGGAAAAGGGAGACATATAAAAAGCTGAGCATTACAATTTTAGTCGATTAATATTTAAAAAGGACATGATTATGTTAATTGAGTTTTCACTTAGATTAGAGAGAATTGTATTAATTGATATGGGAGAGTTGAAAAATTCATCTTTGTAAATTCACTGTATAACTAAGATTCTGGATATAATATAGATACAAATGACAGTATGTTTTGACAGATCACAGATCGTCGACCGACAGAACTAGAAGATAGAGAATTAATGTGATAAGCGACGTTACACTAGCGACATAGCGGGACTAGTCAGTACCAGAGTGCCTCAGGCCCCCTGATATCCCCCTTTAAGCTGGTTACTATAAATAATTTTATAAATTTATTTTTTTAGTCACCGAGTGTCGCATTGTCCCTTATGTCAAGACTGAAAATTTTAGCTGCTTTATTTAATTCACTTTATGTTGAGTCGGAAAATAAAGTGGAACAGCCTGTTTATCTTATAATGAAAAATACAATGTCTCTTTATAGAGTTATTGCGGAAAAATATTGCAGTAACATTGACGTCATGTTGGTAAGTTTACGATTTATCGGAAATATGAATCCCAAATAGTATATATTTTTACTTTTTTTTTTAATCTCTTAAATGTCTAAAAGTGTTGTCACAAATTCCTGAAACTAAAATCTGTATATAAACCCACTTACCCTAGTTCAACTTTTTTATTAATTAAAATATTAGTATCAGGTGATATTGGAAGTTAATTTGGAAAAAAACAAAGTCATACTTTTTTACTGTATGTACAGGGTCTTTGATTATATTTACGTGACATTTGGAGCCTTAATTTTTGAGGTTAGAAAAAAAACGTTTCTAATAAGAATTGTAGTTTTTTGTTCATATTATCTTTTGAAATTATCAGTGAAAAAATATCACATTAAAAACATGAAAAAATATAGGCAACTTCAACTTTTTTAAAAGGAAAAATGGATATATATATATATATATATATATATATATATATATATATATATATATATATATATATATATATATATATATATATATATATATATATATATATATATATATATATATATATATATATATATATATATATATACCTATATATATATATATATATATATATATATAAAATATTATATATATCGAGATATTATAGCTTAAATAGCGATATTTTTATATTAGGAAAAGCCATAAAGGCAATAAAATTGGAGTGTTTGAATTTAGAAATTGTTGACAGTTGTCAAAATGCCGCGATAATTTTAGAACATCGCAATTAAATATCGAAAAATTATATTGAATATAATTCCATTATAGCCGTTAAATATGTTTTCGACGTCAATTTAATGACCGACAGTGTCCGGCAGCGGAAGACCATTAGCAGTTTGGATTCGTAAATGGAGGACAGGAGGATCCGTTTTAGACAAGAAGTTGGGCGGCCAAGATCTGCCTGCACATGCACTGAACGAAGACATAGTTAGAGGATATTATCGCTAGTCCCAAAAAATCTGTTGTTAAACATGCTTGTTTTAAATTTATCTGAGCGAAGTACACGAAGAATGTTAAAAAAAATGTGATTCACCCATACAAGATCGCAACTGTTCAATAAATAAATCATCAGGATAAGATTATATATACTTGAGTTCTGTCGCCTTCTTCGTACCAATTATCAAGGTATATGAAAACAATATGTTTATGAGCGATGAGGCCAGTTTATTTAAACGGAGATGTAAATAAACAGAATTGTCGTTACTGGGCTTAAGAGAATCCACGCGAAATTCATCAGCGTCCATTACATTGTCCCAAAGTAACTGTATGGTGCGCCATCTCTCGTCTAGGATAATCGGACCTTATTTTTTTGAGGAAAATGGTCAGACAGTAACAGTTACTGCCGCACGCTATGTTCATATGTTGCAGATATTCTTCTTACCGCAAATTCAAAATGAAATTGGACATTACTGGTTTCAACAGGATGGCGCAATAAGCCATACGGCAAGAATAAGCATGGATATTTTGCGACAATCCTTTCCAAACAGACTGATTTCTAAGAATGGTACCATTCCTTGGCCAGCAAGATCTCCCGACCTTTCAGCACCAGATTCATCTCTGGGGCTATTTAAAACATAAATGTTTGCCAATAAACCTAGAAATGTAAGGGAGCTAAAAACAAATATTGCCAATGAAATCCACGCTATTTCTAGGCAAGTTCTTCAAAAATGTAATGAGAAAATTTATGAACCAGTTAGAAGAATGTATTGATTAGGGTGGCGGTCATTTGCGGCACACTATATTCAAAGCATAATAAACTCCCATCTTTCTTGTTTAAGAATACATGTTCCTTTGTTTTGTTTTTTTTAAAGTTAATAAATTTTTATAAGCAATTTAAATTGGGTTGTTCATTTTGCCGGACCCTGTATATATATATATATATATATTATATATATATATATATATATATATATATATATATATATATATATATATATATATATATATATATATATATACATTGATGATATTTGGATGAACCATTTTTGAGATATTTTAGCTTAAATTGCAAAAAAGTTTTATATTAGTATCAAGAAAGCCATAAAAACAATAAAATTGTTATGTTGCTGAATTTAGAATTTGGTGAAGGTTTTCTCTGGAGCGATAATGTTTATTTTTGCAATTAAATATTCTTTCTATAGTAAAGGAAGACTCGTTGGTAAATATAATTTTATGTAAAAACTTTGGATCGTGCGGCATATACCTAGCTATTTCCAATGCATACTCAGGTCGGTCTTCACGTTTTGTTTAGAAAGATTCTGGACAGACACAAAGTCATAAGGAGGATATTTCTAAAATTTTAAGGTTAAATAAGTTTTATAATCTGTTTTATTAAGTTTAGATGCCGCATCTGTGATTGATATTTCAGGATTTTATATTATATTATTTAATATTATAATATTATTTTAGATTATTTTATATTATATTAATATTATTAAAAGTAATTATTGCTAGTCCAGTAGAAAAAAGTATAACAATTATCCTGGAAAGAAACGAGGATATACAAATCTTTGTTTTCCTCTCGTGCTACAGTCCTTTTCTTTATTTTTAAGCTTTTTCATTCACTAAACTTTCTTACTATACAGGGTGTCCTGATAAGGTGGTCCTCCGGCACCCGAGAACCCTTCATCGCATAGCTGTCGGAAAAAAAAATTTTTATAATCATCGGCCCTATGCTTTGACAAATTATTTTTGTTTCTAATTCTGCCGCTAGAGGGCGTAAAACTAAGAACAAAATTAAAAACACGGATTATTTAAAAATATGCCATATTAGCTTTTCGTTTATAGTTTTCTTACAAACCATTTACAGCGTTTTTCCGTAACCTGTCAAATAAAGGGGGATAAGCGAATATACATTTAAAAAAAATTTATAACTTTGTTTCGGCTTAACCGATTTTGATGAACTAGGTTTCGTTTAAAGAGCTTCTTACCGGGGCTTAAGATAAAATATTGGTATAATAAATTTATTTATTTGTTTTATCCCCAGAGACTGATTTGTGTCAAAGTTATAAATTTTGTCATCCCCTATATTTGACAGGGCACGGAAAAACGCTTAAAAACTTTTCCTTATTTTTCATAGTTTTTCTATAAGCGACATAAGTTTAGCATATTTTTAAATAATCCCTATTTTTAATTTCATTCTTAGTTTTACGCCCTCTAGCGGCAGAATTAGAAACTTGTAATAATTTTCAGCATTTTCTCGAGGCCGATTTTATTATAAATGCGATGAAGGGTTCTCGAGATATCGCCGGAGGACGACCTTATCAGGACACCCTGTATATTTATGTGTCTGAAGATGGTACCCGTCGTTAAGGATATAATAAGGGATATTCCTTTTACACTGTAGTCACATTATTAATGTTGTCATAAAAAAAACGCACAATAGCGATTTTTTGTTTTTCTGAATAGCCCATCGACAAGAAAGCAATATAAATTATTCTTAATAGTTAAAATAATTAACTTTACCTTTTTACAATATCGAGACGTTAAATTTATTATAACAATTTTAATGTTTTCACGGCTTTCTTGATACTAATATGATGTGTTTTTTTAAATTTATTTATAATTTAAGCTGAAATATCTTAAAAATGGTTCACCCAAATATCATCAATCAGAAAAAAAAGATCTTTCGTTGTAGAGCATATTATACAGGGTGTCCGATTTTAAAAAGTTGAAGTTGCTTATATTTTTCCATTTTTTAATGCGATATTTTTGTACTGATAATTTCTAAAGATAATATGGAAAAAAATAAATTTTTTATATAAAACATTTTTTTCTATCTTTAAAAATATAGGCTTCGGATGCCACGTAAATATAATCAAAGACCCTGTACATAGTAGGGATCACTATCTGCGATATTTTGCAGACATTTAAAACGGGATCGCTTTTTAATATGATGTAAATGTATGTATTACATTTCTAAATAAGATCTCTTATTATTCGACATATTTTTTGATTAAACGTTATAAGCGCATAATTTTTCTTTTATATACACCTTCACTTTCATAAAGTGTGATGATAGCGAAAGTGCCATAAATCGGTCATTAATATTGCTACCAAAGTATGTGCCAATTTGTGATGTACATCATTATCATCCCAAATTTTAAGTTTTTTTTTTTAGTGTTTACATAGACTAATTGATTTTTTTTTCATGTTTTTAGGATTTAAGCACATTACTAAAACATGCAGTAACGACACTTAAAGATGATTGTAAGCCGTTGATTAAGGATATTCTTCAAATTGTTGTTACAATATATAGAGAACATCCTCAAGCTCACATATTGGTTGTCGCAAAGACTGTAAGTAATATATTTCTATTATAAGTTGATTGACCTAACAAATCAGCTATAATTTTAACCTCGGCGAGAGAGAGACGTTTTCCCGTCTCGGTGAGACGAGACGAGACGAAAATCTCTCGCTAAGGTGCAGCTCTAACCACTCTTACTAAGGTTAAATCCAGGGCAGTAGGAGACAAGGGACCCAATTCTGTAAGCAAATTTTTTGACATTCCTTTTCTCTATCTCCTTTAAAGCAGTAACAAACTTATGAGTTAACTTTAAGGGCAACAAGGACATGTGATCCTTATTTTGACTTTTTCTTTCCTTATATTTTTACAGAATCCTAACTCAGGAACCTTAGAATAGTAATCCTTTGGTATGCGATAAATTAATTTTATCAAGAACCCCCTTAAAGTCGATATTTATGATATCCACCTGAATATGAATGCGTTTATCCATCACCTTAGAATATCACTTTTAAAATATGGCCATAATTAATTAATCTAAGAAGGTAAAGCCCGTGCATTTTAGGCGTATTGATATTTTTTACGGGATTAAAAAAAATATGCAGTACTTGTTTTTATTCTAACATTTTTCTTTTTTTATATCTGGATATTTTTTATTTAGCTAAAATGCCCCTGGTGTAGGCAAACTAAAAATATAAAGTAGTTTATCTAAATTCTTGCATTCATTTGCTGGTAATTCAGTGAGCTCATAATTTTAAAATTTTTATGGCTAAGTCTAAAGCTATCAACAAAATGCTTTAGACAATGTGATTTAAAAAACCGTTTTAAAAATTCTGAAAATAAATGATCAAAGTTTCTTCCCGATGTTATGGTTTTAATTTTAAACAGCTAGAGACAGCGCATGTACAGGGTGTCCAATTTTCGACACTTTTGTGGTTAGTTGTGGTTAGTTCCGTTCCGTTATTAACAAAAATAGAAGGATGGGGTTTTCGCGACACTGTGCTACTTTTTCACCAAACGAAAGATTCCGGTGTCAAATTTGTCATGACTGTCTAAGTTTTTGCACTGCAGAGGGAAATTGAAATTCCTACATTTTTAGGCATAGCTTGTTTCTTTGTTGTGCGTTAACTTATTAAAAAGTAAAAACTGCTCTTAATAGAGTTTTTTACGTAGAGTCCAGGGGCGTACTCAGTTTTTTTCTAGAGAGTTTATTTTAGGAGATATTAACTATACTTGTGTTTTTTTTAATGGAACACCCTGTATATTTGGATGTCATTTAATTTGTTTTACCGTTAGCTTTTCAAAAATATATAATAGTATGTATTTTTTTTAACTAACTGAAATAACAACTATTTTCATGAATTTGGCATGTTTTCTATAGTAGACTATGCATAGATCTCTGAAAACAAGAGAACATTTCAAGGCAATGACAAGAGCCTATGTCATTAAATCTTAATGTTTTTTTCTTTCGAGTGCTTAGTTTGGTAGTTAAGATTTTTATTTAAAAAGTGGCTGAAAGAAGATCTTATCAGAACTTTAAAAAGTATGATATGCTAGTGTGCTACATACAGTCAAATGAAAATCCACATCTGGCAGCAGAACTGTATTTTAACAGGTATACGGCTTTAAATTCGTCAATATGTATTGGTGACTAATTAATTACTTTTTTACGTTTATTATAGATATCTGGAGAGACAGCAACCTTTCCTTGATAGGTTTGCTATTATTAAAAATAATTTAATTAATTATGGAGGATTTACTAAGCCAAGGCCCAAATCATATAATAAAGAAAATAGAGAAAATGACGAGATAAATGTTTTGGCTTGTGTAGAAGCAACCCCTTCAACATCGTGTAGGGTTATTGAGGCAGAAACTGGCGTTATTAAGAGTAGAGCTCAAACCATTTTGAAAAAAAAAATATAAACCGTATAAAACACACATTGTTCAACATTTACACCCTGGAGACGCTGAACATCGTTTAGAATTTTGTAACTGGTATTTGGAGCAAACTAGAATCAATATTAATTTTGCCAGATCAGTAATATGGTCCGATGAGACCTATTTTTCCAGAAGAAACTGGCAACAACAAAATCCCCACAATATTTTTGAGCGTGAGCAGCAGGGAAGATTTGGGTTCAGCGTGGCATGTTTTATTTTAGGTTCAAAACTCTCTTATAGGATTTATGAAAAAGCCTTTTAGCTGACCGCTACTTAAATATATTGCAAGATGTTATTCCCGAGCTTTTGGATGATAACGTTCCGTTGGCACAATTAAATAATATTGTTGTTAATTCAGTTAGTTTTAAAAATAAATACATACTATTATATATTTTTGAAAAGCTAAAGATAAGACAAATTAAATGACATCCAAATATACAGGGTGTTCCATTTAAAAAAACACAAGTTTAGTTAATATCTCCTAAAATAAACTTTCTAGAAAAAAACTGAGTACGCCCCTGGACTCTACGTAAAAAACTCTATTAGGAGCAGTTTTTACCTTTTTGATAAGTTAACGCCAACGGAGATACAAGCTATGCCTAAAAATACAGGAATTTCAATTTCACCCTGTAGTGCAAAAACTAAGACATACAGCCATGACAAATTTGACACCGGAATCTTTCGTTTGGTGAAAAAGTAGCACAGTGTCGCAAGAACTCCATCCTTCTATCTTTGTTGATAACGGAAATATCCCACAAAAGTGTCAAAAATTGGACACCCTGTACTTTATGTATTTTTTTTTTAAATAGTTTTGGCAAATTACTGATAATACGAATTTAATATAGTAGTGTGTAAGTAGTCATTCTAATCTTAGTATATTCTAACTTTTTTGTGCCTAATTTTATATATAATACTGTTAAATCGATTTCGTTTTTGTTAAGTTATTTTTTAAATTCTTTTTTTTTTTGTTGACTAATTTAGTAAATATTTTTAGGTTGTGATATTATTTGGTAGAGAGGAAGAACTTCGACCCCTTAATCAACAATTAGTCCAAGAAATCTGTAATAGAACTTTACAGTATTGTGCTCAATATAGTACTAATCATCAGCTATCGGATATTGCTGACCTCTTGGAAGGATTTTTTTTATTACTATCAAATTTTATTAAAAAGGTTCCTCAAATAATATTTAATAATGATATTGACACTGCTGCTTTGTTTCAGTGTGGTAAGTTTAAAATTTATTCCTAATGTTTTTAAAATGTTAAAAAATGTAACTTTATTTTGTAACAAAAGTCATATATTCTAATGTAATAAGATTTTTGACAGACACGGTTTATTCCGAGAATATTAACTATTTATAGTTGATTTCTTTAAACAGTTAGTCCCTGCTCCGGCGTCATTTTTTTGAAATGATTACAAAAGTAAAGAAAATGATCTGGGTGGCTTCATTTGAATAAGTCTACCACATTGTGAAACTTTTAAATTACGAACAGGACTGAAACCTATCATTCTAGTGTGGTTTCATTTTTTTATTACAAAACTCAATTTTTTCATTTCGTTTCGTGAAAGATTTTGCCTCAAATAAAAAGAAAACATTATTGTCCGATTCAATGGAGGGCGCATTTATCGAGTCCGATGTCCGAAACATGTCGTTCTAGTACGGTACCATTTTGTTATTGCAAAATCCCTTTATATTAGTTAATTGCTTAAAAAACATAGTCCATAACTTGTCCGAAAAATTTTCTGGCGCTTTTTTTCAGTCCTACAACCTAAACATGTCAGTTATGGGAGGTTAGGTTTCGCGATTACAAGAGTGATAAATTTCATATTTTTTACTTCAGATTAAAATATTAATAAAGAAATAGGCGTCCGACAAAAAAATGACGCAGATTCATAAAATGTGATGAAAAATATTAAAAAAACAATTTTAGTTTTTGAAAGTTGTAGCATGGCCCGCGCAATAAATTATACGGATACACAGTGTGCGCTGTATATAGAGCAGTGCAAAAAAAGAAACATCCCAATAATGAGATAGCGAGAGATTGAAAAAAAAGTGAATGTTTGTGTAATCTCCATGCAAGGTATACACCTTGTCTTCAGGTGAAAACAGCGTCGAGCATTTTAATGGTTGGCTTATTTAAAAATTAAAAAGTTCTATTTTGAAAAAAATTGAGTTTTTTGTGAAGTAGTCGGAGTGACGATAAAAATTTCCTCCCGAAACGAGAGAAGATTAAAAAATTTTGGCACTCTGCAAGACTTTTTTGAATGCAAGCAAATACTTGCTTTTAGCAACGTCTTCGTGCCTAATTCTCCGGATGAGTATTGGGGATATCATTCCTTTTGTTAGAAACAATTTAATATAAAAAAGAAATATTTAATGTATGAAGAGTAAGTGGGATTTCTCGCCTTATATTTTTTTTGAAAATAGGACCACTTCTGTCCAGGTCCCGGGGTATAACGAACTGAGCCTGCTCAGCCCTATTGACCTCTATGAACATGCAGATCGCCTGAAAAAAAAAACAAAAATCAAGAACACTAATCTACGTTTCGATGGCAAGTCGGCCACCGTTTTCAAGATCAAAAAAAAAAAAAATTAAATTAAATTTTAAGAAATTTTTGTCATAAATAACATATATTAGTTTATTTGGCTGGTATATATAAAAATATAATAAAAATAATATAAAAATATTTGTAAACATAATATAATATTTTATACTATTTATTACCAAACGTCATAAATAGTAAAAAAGCTTTCAGAATTTTCTAACTTTTTAATCCAAAATTTCTTAAAATTTAGTTTAAATTTCTTTTTGATTTTTCATCTTGACAACTGTGGCCAACTTGCCACCGAAACGTAGATTAGTGTTCTTGATTTTTTGGGTTTTTTGGGGGGTTTTCTTTTTTTTGTTGCAGGCGATCTGCAGGTTCATAGGGGGTCAATAGGGCTGAGTAGGCTCAGTTCGTTATACCCCGGGACCTGGACCGAAGCGGTCCCATTTTCCAAAAATTGTAAGGCGAGTAATCCCAAGAAAAACATACTGAAACATGAATCCGCCACAAAGCTATAGAACATAATATTTGTAAGTCAATGTTTTTAATATTAAATCTTTCGTTTAATACAAATTAAATTTGGTGCATTTGGGATGTTTATTATTTTTTTTTAATGTAAAATATTAAATTTATTAGTAAAACTTCGGTAAGAATTTATTTTTTGTACAATTTATCGCTTCAAAAGATTGAAATTAATTAAAATAAAATTCATGTTCTTTATGTATTTGTGTTTTGCGATGTTACATGTGTAGAATATAATATATATATATATATATATATATATATATATATATATATATATATATATATATATATATATATATATATATATATATATATATATATATATATATATATATATATATATATATATATATATATATATATATATATATATATATATATATATATGATACAAAATGTAGTAATTGAATCACAAAATATTTTTAGTTAATTATACGCAAAAATAATAATTTAGTTAAAATGAATCGTATTAATAGTTTTTTTTTTTTGGTCGAAGTGGCAATATGATCCACTATTTTTGTCGGACAGTACTGTATTCCGATAAAAGACGTACCATTCTAGCATTTGCTGGTTGTGTCCTCCATTAACAAACATGTTTAGGTTGTCGGACTGACAAAAAGCGCTCGAAAATTTGCCGGACAAGTTATTGACTATGTTTTTAAACAATTATGAGTAACTTCTATTAAAAATTGGGGGTTTTGCAATAATGAACCGGACTCGATTAATGCGCTCTCTATTTTGTCGTACAATATTTTTTTTATTTGAGGCAAAAAAAATTAAATAAAATTAAAAAAAATGAGTTTTGTAATAAAAAAATAAAACCGCTCTAAAACGACAGGATTCAGTACTCGCAGTGCGAAAAAGCGCCCAGTTCGTAATCTGAGAACTTCACAATGTGGTAGACTCATTCAAATGAAGCCACCCAGATCATTTTCAAAACTTTTGTAATTATTTCGAAAAAAGGGCGCTGGCCCAGAGGCTAACCCGACAGTGATATTTCCTATGAGTAATTTTTATAATATACATCCTAATTAAGAGCCTATATTACAATTTTATTTAGTTACTCTTTAAATTTAACTTTTAATTTGATAAATTAAACGGCAAATTGTTAATTGACCTAATTTTATATTTAAATGTGTTTTCTTTGGGATACTCGCCTTACTACTTTTTGGAAAATGGGACCGCTTTGGTCCGGGTCTCGAGGTATAACGAACTGAGCCTGCTTAATCCTATTTACCCCTATGAACTTGCAGATCGCCTGCAACAAAAAAGAAGAAAAACGCCCAACAAACCCAAAAATCAAAAACATTAATTAACGTCTTGGTGGCAAGTCGGCCACCGTTGTCAAGATAAAATTAAATCAAATTTTATGGTATTTTGCTTAAAAAAAAACTAAGGAAATTTTGATAGCGTTTTAATTTTTTATGACGTTTTGTAACAAATGACATTAGGTTATTTGACTGGTATATTTATAGTATTCAACATCAAGCATAGGTAACCATGTATTATTTAAATTAACAGATATTGATGCTACACATTTCTTCATCTTTATTTAATAAAATAAAAGCACTTTTCTTTATTTTACGTTTTTTGAAACAAATTTCTTTGCTAAAATGCTAGAAGCATTTTAAATGATTATGTAATGTAAATGCAAAAATAAATTAAAATTATCAAGTGCGTGTTGACAGATTTTTGATTTTTGGAATTCTGTGTTTCTAATGTATTTTCTATGTTCTTTTATGCGTTGGGCTTGTGGTCCATATAATAAAATTTGTAATAACCAAATACAACCTTATTTTCAAGTACAATTGCAGATATTTGCAGTATAATTTCTTTGATATTCATATTACTGGAACCGGTGCCATAAAATTTTAAAACTGGTATCATAATCAGTATGTTGTATAAAGATTTTCTTTAGGCCGTTGTTAATAATAGCATCAGCAAGTAAATAATAATAATAAAACCAATTTAAACCTTATCGTTGGGCTCTCGTAATATCCCTACAATGTAAATTAAATTCTGCAAAGTGGCCTATATTAATTTTTATTTTATAAAAACTTTAAAAATGTTATTATATTACGGCAAAAGAACGAAATTTTAAATAATTGTGTTTGTGATACCTAGAGGCAAGAAAGAGTTTCTTAAGTTTATTTAAGGAGTAGAAAATGGAATCTGCTCAAAAATTCATCGTTTCATATATAATTCCCTATTATCGATTTCTTTTAAGAAAGTAAAATCCGTGACCATTAGGTCAAGATACGCGCCTATGTTTATTTCTTTTCTTTGTTCTGTACTAATTATGTTTTAATAAATACAATAAAAGAGATAGATATATAAAAAAATCTTACTTATTGTCTTTTTTGTGTTTTATTACAATCTTTGTAAATGTTTTTAACTAAAATTCACTTGAGCCAAAATGAAGGACCGATATTAGTTCTAAATCCTTAAAAGTCATATAATTCGTAATAGAATAAATAACTTTGTTATTAAAATTATTAAAGGCTAAATCAAACCAATAGATGGAAAGATACACTTTTTTTTATTTTATGTTTATTTTAAGTTTTTTGAAATAAACGAAAATCGGAAGTTTTATTTAAATCCTAAAAAATGTTGGAACTCTAATATGTCTACTAAACCTGGCAACGTGCCATAAACAGGTGTTTCGAGTGAGAATCTTCGTATATTTGCGGGGGACTCAAGAAATATATTTAAATATAATATGATGTCTTAAATTGGTGGTAATGTATTTTTTTCTTTTTAAGCCATTATATGCTTAGTATTACCTGAAACACAAACTACAAAAGCAGTTGCTAGTTTTTTGGTAAATTTTATAACCCAAAGCAGAGAGGTATCGCAAGTTGATGTGGTGCAGAGATATGGAGAAAGCTTAGTATTGCGAATACTTTTGAATTTGGGTAAATATTTTAGTTTTTACCATTTATATTATATAAGAAAATTTTTTAAATTGTATTTAGTAAGAAAGACTAAATTTAAGTTAGCATAGGTGTTAGAATATCATACAATAATCGCTAAAAATTGTTTTACTTTTTGGTCACTTTAGGATACGCGCTTATCTAGTATAAGTATTAAAGACTGATACTAGATGCAAGGGATCCACACTAAAAATATTCATAATATAAATGTCATAGTGTAAATCAAGCTTATACTAGCTACACTGAAATATCTTGCTTTTTATGTTTATGAATATTTTTTAAAACCATAAAAACGAAGATATAACTTGTATGTAAACAGGCAAGACATAGATACGTGTTCAAAGCCTAGAGTAAGCTATAAAAATATGCAGGGAGTCTGAAGATAAATTTTAGTATATTTATAAGTTTTGCAGTTTACGTTTTAAAATTTTTAAGTTTTTTAATGGGAAGTGTTGTCTACGAAAAGAAAAAGCCGCTAGCAAAAATAATTTTTGAATCATTGCAACACTGTTATATTTAAACTAGTAATATGTGTATTAAAAAAATATTTTTTTCACCTTTAAAAAAATGCCGAAATACTCTTGCTTGGGCGACCATGCATGCACTATTTTCTTTGAAGAGTGTTTTCTTGAAAACGGCTAGCCTGACAAGTTTTCAACAAGAATACCTTTTTTATGTTATTTATACCGTGGAATCAGAATTTTCAAAGAAAACTGCAAAAATATAATGTTTAATACATATGTGAATAAATTAAATCGAGGCCCCCCTGTCGGCACGCCCCTAATTAAAATAATAGTTTAGTAAAAACACTAAAAAGTACCAATTATTAAAAGCAATTCATACGCCAAAACTCAGATGACCATCTCAAACGGTTCCAGAAATATAAAATAAAACGTATATCCCGGTGCCGATGCCGTCTTTGAATCGCCATAGCGACCTTATGACGCATTTGCGGACCTATGTTGATATGAACTTTTCCTCATCTCTTATCGGCAAAAGCCTTAATAATAAACACTGATGAAGGCTTTTGCCGAAACGTTTGTAATTAAACAATATGAAAAATTAAAAATAACCTTTTAATTTCAAAATAAATGTGAACCAAAACTCCCAAGAAATTAAATTGAAGAATATATATATATATATATATATATATATATATATATATATATGTTTTAAATATATATATATATATATATATATACATATATATATATATATATATATATATATATATATATATATATATATATATACATATATATATATGGGTGTATGCCTTTTATTAAGAAATTTTAAATTTGTGTCGCTATGTTTGTAATATGTGTATACAATAATCGTTTGAGTGATCGTTTGAAAATGTGTGTTTATGTTGAATTTTAACAATGACTACTTATGGAAATCTCTACTAATAAGACATTCTGATGAAGGCCTCATACTAGAGAGCCGAAACGTTAATTTTAAAAATTATATTTTATTAAAAAAATTTTGTTTTATCTGCCTTTAAACCCAAGAATACTAAATAATAAAACAATATACCTAAACAAGGCAAAAAAAAGAAAAAGAAAACGATATTTAAACCTGTTTTCTAAAATATATATATATATATATATATATATATATATATATATATATATATATATATATATATATATATATATATATATATATATATATATATATATATATATATATATATATATATATATATATATATATATATATATATATATATATATATATATATATATATATATATATATATATATATATATATATATATATATATATATATATATATATATATATATATATATATATATATATATATATATATATATATATATATATATATATATATATATATATATATATATATATATATATATATATATATATATATATATATATATATATATATATATATATATATATATATATATATATATATATATATATATATATATATATATATATATATATATATATATATATATATATATATATATATATATATATATATATATATATATATATATATATATATATATATAGAACGTTTCACGAGGGTTTGTACTTACGTCATCAATGACGTCATGACTTGGAAAAAAGGGTTGTCGTAGCTAATTCATATACATTCAATGCTGTTCACATTTTTAATTAAAGTTAGGCAATATTGATGCAAGTACATTTCAAAGCGCTCTTTAGAGCACGTTCAGAAATGTTTTCTAATAAAATTTTTAATTCATCATGATCCGATTGCACCAATAAAATTTTTAATTTTCTTAAGGTAAAGCTAAGCTTAAATCAAAAATTCGATTGGACCAGCGTTATCGGCGGATTCAAGATTCGGTTTATCTCAGCCTAAAAATATCTAGACTTAACGTTATTCTTGTCTCAATTTTGTTGATTTTTTTGTGTTTCTCATGATGAAAGACCATCAAAATCCCCGATTTTTTAGAAAATTGGTATTTTAGTCGGCATAATGGAACAAGTAATTATTAGAATACATTTTTAGAAAGATTTCATTTTTTAAAGCCAACAGTGTTAAGCCTTATAAAAACCAGAAAGAAATACCTGGAATATAATACATATATAACAATTTGCAGTTAATACCTGGAATATAGCACGTATATAACGATTTGCAGTTATTTTAAACTTTTTCCGATTTTCGGGCTAAAAAAAAAGACGGTCTATAAATTGGTTTATTTTTTATAATATTCTTGTGCCGTGCTATCTTATACCTTGCTAGCAACAAACGTTTTCTTTTCGCATGTTCTCTCTTTTTTGGTATTTTTATATTAGTTAGTTTATGTTCTTTTTTTTTTAATTTCTTTAATCAAATTATTTATATGGATGTTATATAAGGTTTAATTGGATTTTTGAACACTAAAGAAGCAGAAAATACCATAGCCGTAACTTATAATATGCGGTGGTGCCAGCATTATCACTTACTAATTATAAGTAAGTTGCAACCCAAAGAAAAGTCAAGCTTGGCTTTACTTTTAAGTCGACTTAACAAAGTCAAGTTTATTCATAAAATGGTGCAATTAGGCTCATGAAGTTTATTTACGAGAGACCAAAAATATCCAAAATAATTAAACGCGTACAAAGTGGTTTTATGCATCTTGTTTGGCTTATTTACATAGCAATAAATAATACACAAAATTATGGGAGAAAAAAGATAATAAACGAATTTATTACAAAAAAACATCCAGCGAAACACAAATGAACAAAAATCAAGAATGAATGATATGAAAATTCGAAACACTTTCATCATCGCTACTAAATTCTGATGAATCTGAGTCGTTTACATTTATAATAACAGGAAGGATATCTGAAGAGTCCAAATAGCGATCTCTTTCCCAGGCTGCTTGAATAAGATTATTCGTATGGCGGCAGTAATGGGTCCATTTGTCAGGGGTTACCTATAGGAAAATAAAAAACATTAACCCTCTGATCCAGCATGCAAAATAATATATCTGACGCCTTCTGAACTTTTTTTAATTGAGCCATCTTGCCAACTATTTCTAAACGCTCCTTTGCTATTATAACAAAAATATGTATATTTTACATTTTGTATAATTTTAATACAACGTTATCCATTTTCTACAAAAACCTGTATATCCACGTTTCGTTCAAAAACACAGGTTTTAAAGCAATACTGGCGGTAAAATTATCCAGGTATGACCTTAAAAAACGAACTCTTTTTTCAATGACATATGGCTGTTCTATTAAATATGTTCTGTTGGATATAGAATCTTTTTGCCATTTAAACTGCAGTGCTTTTAATCCTCTACATAGGGACACTTTTAAAATTTCCACACCATCAAGATTCTACAAATTTGTTTCAAGTGAAACTAATGTAACATGTTCCCCTGTAAAAAAAATATGTATACATTTTTTAAATTTATTTAATAAAATAAAGTTTATTTTAAATACCTGCAGCAAACATTGCGTAAATTCTATTTCTAATGATGTGCTCATGAATCTTATAAAGAGGGCGTCCACGAAAGCATTGAATTGCAGTTGTTGTGGCTGCTTTATAATCCTCATTGTTTCTGATCCCATGCGAACTTATTCTTTTTAAAGGTGGTAATTCCGACTTCCAGGGCATCAGCTACTCTCTACAGCATGCAAAGAAATATAGTCATAAATTACATTTTAATATGTATACCAAGAACAAACCACAAGAATAAACAATTCTACTTACCTCTAAAACTGCAGTAAGTGGTAACAGGTTAATTCCTGCATCTCTCTCCTGTGTGAAATAGTCAATAAGGTTTAAAATCATAATTTTGTTCACCTTTTGAATACCGTCGAGGCATTTTACACAATAAAAATACGAAAATGAAAATAAAATCTGACTTTACTTTTGACAAAACAATTTTTTTGACAAGTTTGAAAAATGACATAATTTCATAACCCATATTTTAGGATATTATTATTGTAGCTTTAAAAATCAGCTGCTGAACGGCAGCCATTTTGATTTTAAGAAACGACGAACCTTTTTGACGTCATTAATTTGTTTCAGTCTGTTTTTGACCTTTTTAATTTGTTAAAAAAGGTAGGGCAATTGATGACGAAAGTACAAACCCTCGTGAAACAAGTATATATATATATATATATATATATATATATATATATATATATATATATATATATATATATATATATATATATATATATATATATATATATATATATATATATATATATATAACCAAAGTAATGGGACACAGAGCAACAGCCGATTATTTACGTCGAAATAATACAATTAACGTAAACCTGCCTTATCCCAAAGTTGAAAATAACAAAGATAAAGGGTGTCAAACTTTTAATTTTGTTTTCGTTTTTTCTTAATGATTTTTTAAGTAAATGACGTAGGGGTACAAAATTGGGGATTTGGGGGTTTTGTTAAGCGAGAAATTCAAATTCATCCATACTTTTGATGTTGCTAGTAGAGGGCGCCAGCTACGGCCTACCCCACTTGTTTTGGATGGCATAATTGAATCAACTTGTTTATTGAAAAAGAAGTTACTATAATACCCCCTGCATCAAAAATGTATACTTTATTTAAGTCTCTGGGAGCAACTGTTTTCGAGATAAATGCATTTTAAAGGACCTCGCAATTTTCCTATGGAAAATGGTTTTCGGCCAATTGTTTTCAAACTTTGCAAAGTTATAGTTTTTAACACGCTGATCAAAAGTCTTTTCGAGCACAAAATTCAAAAACTCCTTTAACGCCCCCAAAATCAGCCCTAAAAGTCACTAGAGATTTGGAGAATTTTGAGGGTGATTTTGGGGGGGTTAGAGGGGTTTTGTGTCCGAAAGGACTTTTGATCAACGTGTTGAAAACTATTACTTTGCAAAGTTTGAAAACAATTGGCCAACAACCATTTTCCATAGGAAAATTGCGGGGTCCTTTAAAATGCATTTATCTCGAAAACAGTTGCTCCCAGAGACTCAAATAAAGTATACATTTTTTATGCAGGGGTTATTATAGTAACTTCTTTTTTAATAAACAGGTTGATATACAAAGCGTGAAAAAAGTTATGCCATCCAAAACAAGTGGGGTAGGCCGTAGCTGGCGCCCTCTACCACCAACATCAAAAGTATGGATGAATTTAAATTTCTCGTTTCACAAAACCCCCAAATCCCCAATTTTGTTTCGCTATGTCATTTAGTTAAAAAATTATTAAGAAAAAACGAAAACAAAATTAAAAGTTTGACAACCTGTATCTTTGTTATTTTCAACTTTTGGATAAGGCAAGCTTACGTTAATTGCATTATTTCGACCTAAGGAATCTGCTGTTGCTCTGTGTCCCATTACTTCTGGGACACACTGTATATATATATATATAATTTTTTTTTGCATTTATCCTATTGCTATTACTTCTATCAGTGTTTTAATGATACAGGTCTAAATTTTTTATATACTTCTAAATTTTAGTCCCAAAATAACCTTAATGATTTGATTTATTTTTATGATAAAGGCTAATCGGGCTTATTTATTTATACATTATATGATTATGTATCAATTTTTTAAAGTTTTATGTGTAAACATTCGTTTGAATGTCGTAGACAGTGATAAATAATAATGTGTAAATATATTGAATTTGATAATTGCGTAAAGTAGGTACCACTGTCCATTTATTGTATAGGATTGTTTATTTCTTTAGCTGTGCTGTATCTAATCAAATTTGGTCTATTTTTCAAAACTAGTTGCATGTAAAGAATAATTATTTGCTTATCAGAAGGATGTCTAAGAAAACAATAGTAATTGATGTTCCTAATAAGTTTTAAAATAAATCGAGGTAATGCCTAAAAAGGGGGATTTTTTAATTGCAATTCGCTAATAGGAAATGAAGAATTGATGCTAAATCCGCCCTCTTTTATTAGATTTGTATTAGATTATTTATAATGGATATATTTCACATCAATTAAAAGTGGTAGATTGTACAAACAAAATATCTGGCATGACTGTAGAACACAAGCTGTTAGTAAAGGGATCTATGTAAGAAGAAGCGAATTATTTTTTATTAATATAAGTTTCTTTTCGTTAAATCCACAAATAAAGGGACTTGAAAATGTAATGTAAAACATAATTTTAATGAAATTGCTGCCTTTTTGTATTCATACATATTTTTTGTTTATTTCAGGAAGTAGTGCTCCTAGATCTTCCGTAGATCTTCTTAGTGATATCATATTAGCATTAAATAAAAAATATTGTGATAATTTGAGTAGATGGTTAAATGGTCTTTTAACCCAAGAAAATTTTCCGTCACCGAGGATTACGTCTCAGCAAAAAGAAACTTTTATTAAACTAGTATTAAGGTATGTATCTTCAAGTATTTTTTAATGAGAATTCAATATAGTTTAAAAGCCATTTCATGAAAACTGTTGAATGTTTTGGTTAGTAGGTAGCAACTTTATGCACTTTACAAATTCTACGCATATTAAATTACATATGTTTGTTTTATATTTTGTTTAATTTGGAATTTTCTGCAGATAAGATTTTTTACTTTGTATTTTGGGGCCCTTAAAAGCAAGAACTCTTACATGGTGGTAGAATAGTGATGGCTAGTTGTCACAATTTATAAAATCTATACGACTTTTACCGTGGGAATTAAAATATTCTTTTAAACAATTTTAATGCCAAAATAAATTTAATTTGTTTTAAATTGTTAACTCCAATATGTGAAAATCAAACAAGTGGTGAAAACCCTTGTTAAAACAGTAGTAGGGTATCAACGGGAGTTTTACCCCACTTTTCGTGACATATTCTCACTTTTTATAAAAATTGCTGCTGCTATGGTGCTGCTGCTGCGCATGCGTCACCGTAGTCGTAATACCGTACACCCAAGGGTGGTTAACTTAGCAAGGAGTGCTCGATTTTTACTATTTGCCCGCAGATATAGGTTATGTTTTGACGTCATTTTCCCCAGAAGGTAGATTTATTTTATTAATTTTTGTTAAATATTCAACTTTTAAAAACTATTTTGGATATGAACTTACTATGAGAACTGTAATGTATAACATTTTAAAAAATTAAGACTTTAAACCACTTGTAAACAAAACAAACAGGCAAACGGATTACGTCACAAATACCGATTTGACATTTAAATTGGCGTATATGGGTTTAAATGGGATCGAGCACTCCTGGTTAAGTTTATTACCCTTGCCGTCCACCGACGTTTTGCATATGGCGCGGGCAGTAGGCGGTGTTGTCTCGCGCTCTCTGGCTAAAAACATGTGGCGCCGTCTGTTGTAAGTTCCAATTTCGTCCACCGATGTTTTGTAGATGGCGCTGGTAGTCGGTAGATCCGTGATGGCGCGCTTGATAAGACTCTCTCGCGCGAGAGAATGCCATGTGAGACGCTACTTGGTACCTGGTACCTATACCTTAATATCGGATATTGTGACCCAGTACTTGTCCTGTATATCTGGTACAAAATAGCAGCTTTCACCTGTCAACTGTCATATGTCAAAAACCACGTGACTTAGGAAATTTAGCTTACGTGAATAAGATCTATCTTAAAGGTCCTACGCATGAAAATATGGTGGTTGAACCTGTCAACTGTCTCATAACTCGAAAACCACGTGACTTGGAAATCTCTGATAATGTCATTGTAACTTAGGTCTTTTAAACTACTATTTTAATTATTTAAACCGATCAGCTGTCAACCGCTACCTGTCAACTGTACATATCTTGGAAATCACATGACTTAGAAATGATCTGTAAAGTTTAGGATACGTAGCCTAATGTCTTTAACCAATCAGTGCAAGAACAGTTTTGTTCTTTTGCAGGATAGCGTTCGGGAGTTATCGGCTAAAATGCAAATTTAACCCTGATGATGAATATAATTGAAACTTTGTTTAATTTTATAAACTTGAAGTATAGAATCACATATAGCAAAACTATTTTAAATCAATAGGTTGGACGACTCGGTAAATCTCCCGTCTACAAGAGAAAGCACCAAGGACCTACTGAGGTCTAGGTGCAGTGGTATTTACCACCCTCTGGAACATTCAGATCAGATCAGATATCAAATATATTTTTAATTTTACATTTTACTTCTGTATTTCGAGTAGAATTATACATGGTGTTACAGAATGTTGTGAGGAAAATTTAAGGGAAGATTCTACATCTAAAAATATGAAAAAAAGTTCATATAAACATGGGTCCGGAAATGCTTCGTTTTTATGATACGGGGTGTTTAAAGTTTTTTGTCTTTTATATATTATTTCACATTTCTCGAGAACCCGTGGAGATATTGAAATGAGTTTTGGTACACGCTAATGTTTTTTTATAGGTCACATTCACATGTACAAAATTGTTTTCTAAGGTACTAAGGTAAAGTTATTAACCGGAAAATTACACAGCCCACAAAATAAAAAAACAAACTTGAAGGTCCGGAAGGCTTGACTATTGTATCTTTATGTTTTTAGAGTCGCTGAATCTGGGGTCAATGTGACCCCATCAGGTCAGGCTCAAGGGCATTTTAGGGTCAAATCTGCAAAATTAATCGCAACCAAATTAGAAGAGTGTGTATTTATGTTCTTGGGGTCGCTGAATACGACAAAAAAATCAACTTTTCCTGTTAAGCTTTACGTTAAACCAAAGTTTAACTACTACATACTTCACAAAATATGCCTACCATAATATTTTTGTCAATATTAATTTGAGAGGATATACATATTATTTTGTAATTCGTATAAAAATACGCAGATCGTCATTTTAGACCTTTTTGTAAGCAATCAGGCTCACAAAAATTTCCATGGTAAAAACAATGAAACGTAACTATTTTCACTATTTAGTCATCAGTGTCATCAACTGAATCGTTCAACACTCGATTTAACCTGGCCCTTGTGGAGTTTTCTATCAATTTTATACTTACGTGGAAAAAAATCATTCGTTACTTATTTCTGAAAAGAGTGACATTTCTTTGTTTTAAGCTTCAGATGGGCAGATCTTAGCTTGTTCTTCCAGCTTAATGACCTAAAGTGGGTTTAGTAGAGATTTCAGTGGGATTACCAGATCTTGCAAGGTATCAGGTAGTTTACATAAAGGGACTTCCACAGGTGTGAAAGAGGTAACGAACTGGGTAACTAACCCTTCTTAACCTGTTGAAGTTCCCCTTCAGGTTCATCATTCTGACAAATATCATATTTTTTATCTTTGCGCCAAAGTTCGTAACAATATAATTTTGCTAAAAAGTATGCGATTAATGCAAATATTTTTAAAAGGTAAATTACCTTAAAATTTTATTATTTTTTATAAAAGTTAGTGCAAAAAGAAAATCTAATTCTAACGATTTAAAATAGAATCTATAAAGATCATGAAAAATCAACAGAATTGACTTATACAGCGGATGTTAATTCCCAATATAGCCACGTTTTGCTGCTAAGGTGATTCATTTTAGAGTTAATGTCTTTTATATTTACATGGTTTGTTCTCTCTGTAAATTTCACCTAATGTTTGAAGATATTATGTTTCTTTTATTTTGTCCTCAGTTATTTTTTTCTAAGAATTCAGAAACAATAATTTGTAAAGTTTTTACTATACACTTTAGGGATAAACTTGCCGATTTCCATATATTTAAACAATATTATTGAAGTCATTTTCGTCATGGCTAAGGTGTTCTTTAAGTGTTAAACTAAATTACCTAAGTTTTGCTTTATCACTATTTTAAGTTTTTTTAAGTAATATTTTAAGAAAAAAATATAAACATAAAGTAATTAAAATGTCATAACTCTTGCGGGATGTGACCTTAGGACTTTAGGAATAAAACATTATTGCGTTAACCCGCGCGGTCAAATCTGCGGTCGATAAAAATTTACTTTAGTGTTATGGGAACGAACAAGTCAGCAAGCGCATGTGCGAAGTGGAAATAGGGTTTTTAAAAGTATCCAATATAATCTATTGCGAAATGGGTAATTAATGTAATGTAATACTAACAACAAGATATTACCGTTTTTTAAGACATCTTGGTTTAAACCAGAAATTGAAATGATATTGTAACAGGTGTCCTAAGTCGTTTAGAGGCAGTAATAGCCCCCTATCTCTAACCGAGCCCAAAAGTTAATGAAATTTGGTAGTCGAAAACCGAAAATACCAAAATCCTTGCCGAGGGGTGTCTACATGGAAAAATGTGTAATATTCTTTTAAAGCAAAAATAATGGAAAAAGGGTCTTATTCCCTCTTGCAGTGAACTTTACAAGTGCGATAGAAGAAACAGCAAGATGAATCCCCGAGTTCTGACCAGGCTCGTAGCTAGGGAGGGGGCAGAGGGTGCCAATACATACGGCGCAAATTAATTTTATAGATTTTTGAGATCTTGAGTTGGAATTCTGTACCTTTTACTTTTTTGGTAGCTGATCTAGATTTTCGAGTTTATTCGATCTAGGAAGTTGATGGTCAATTAACAATTTTATGTTGCAGAATGGTCCGTTTGGGGCTTAAAGCTAGCCCGATATCGATAAGCAAAACGTAACTTGTAATTGCGATCTTCCGGCTTACAGCTTGTAGTAATGGAGAATTCATAACTTTCCAAACAATTATACATTGTTTAAACAAAAAATGGGATAAAGAACCATACAGGTATATTCTCTATAGGTTTTCACAGTCACAGAACATATTTTTTGGGATAGTTTGGTCTAAAAAATTAAAAGTCAATCATTAATAATAATTCTGGCTTAAAATATGTTAAAAAATTAATTTCCAACGTATAAGTTCAGAAAAAGTATTCATCGCAAAAGACATAGCTATGAAAAAAATGTAAACGAAATCGTTTAATGGAGGAGAAGTAGGAAAAATAGGATGGATAATATTAATTAAACCAAGATTTATTGAGCATCATTATTTATGGTAAAAAATTTATAAGTAATAATAAATTAGTCATCTTCGCAAAAATCCAAAAATATATCCCTGAAACTATCATCGAAAGAACTACTTTCTCAGCACCAGAAGAGTCTCACACTCTCACATAACTTTTACACTAACAAGCAAGCAACATTTTTACAAATCTCTGTAAAGTATTGGCAGCAAATTGGTAGGTAAACAGTGTGAGAACTAAATTTTACTCGCCTGTAAACACCCAGAGCAAGCCGACTGCGCCAAGATGACACGTTGTTTGCCCTGCTCTGTGTATATTGAAATTGTTTCTATTTCCTTAATTTTTCTGACCACTATTGGCAGGTATATAAATAAACACTCCCACAAGAAATAAGTTAACACCGGTAAGCAGGCCCGTGCTGGGCACCTCTAAAGGGCGCGGGACAGGGAGTGGTGAGGGTGCTTATATTATCGCAGAATCGGCCCGGGCCGGACGAAAGAATGTGAACATGAGTAGGAGTCCAAGGCGCATGTAGTGTGCTGATTCTTTGACGCGGCTCTGGACTCCTGATAACATGTTTAGATAAGACTTTAAACCCATCTCGGTCTGATAAGGAATTTTTACTTTGCCTTACTAGTAAGGTATATTAAAGATATTGAAAAGCAATGTTTATTTACTTAATATTTCAAGTAGTTAACAAATAAATTTTAACGAATTTTAAAACTATAAATTATTTAATACAAGCAAACTTACAAAAATTTAAAAAATGTCAAGTAAAAAATTAATTGTTATATACGGTAAAATACATTTTCCTTTAAAGTTAAAAACTGTTAATTATGAAGTGGGAAAATTAATTAAACCCAATGAAATAAAAAAACCTATTTATTTCATTACACGTAATGTAGACCTGAAACAGTAAACGCATTAAAATATTAAGCTATCATAAAAAGTAACTATTACTAGTGTATGATAATACCCCGATGAACTTAATTAAATTAATGACACTGCTTATTTCATACCCTAACGTTTTAAAGAAAAAACTAATATCATCGGCACATAAAAAAAAATAAATTGGTCTGTGCATTTGACCAGACCCATCCATCTATATGTATGTTGATGCGCTTAATCTAAATCCGAGGTCCGTTTGGCCCATACACCCTCAAAATTTTGAGTAAATAGCGAAAAACTGCTAAAAATCGTTAAAAATTTTAGTTGAGTTCAATAAAAACGATTTTTTTTAATTGAACTCGATCAAGTATGTTTCCTATGTATTTCGATACGCTGAATCTAAATCTGAAGTCCGTTTGGCTGTACACCCTTTTAATTTTAAGTAAATTGCAAAAAACGCTGAAAACGATTTTTTTTATTGTACTCGATCAAGCATGTTTCCTATGTATTTCAGAACGCTGAATCTAAATCTAAAATCCGTTTGGCCTGTACACCCTTCAAATTTTAAGTAGATTGCGAAAAACTGCTAAAAATTGCGAAAAATTACAGTTATGATTTTTTTTTATTGAACTTGATCAAGTATGTAAATTTGGTGTCTGTACAGCCAAACAGACTCCGCATTTAGATTAAGCGTATCGAAACATACTTATTCTTGCTTAAGAAAATTTTCTTCATTTTCATAACTGTATTTTTTCGCAATTTTGAGCCATTTTTAGCAGTTTTGCGCAATTTACTCAAAATTCTGAGGGTGTAGGGGCTAAACGGACCTCGGATTTGGATTAAGCGCATCACAATACATAAAGATGGATGGGTCTGGTCAAATGCACAGAGCACTTTATTTTTTTGTGTGCTGATATAATGCGCTATCATAAAAATACTTGTAACTAACCACATCGATAAAAAGACTGTTAATGAGCAGTATTATTTATTACGTTACATCTTATGAAATATAACATGTAACCTATTATATTAAAGTGTAAGCTTCAATATTAGGCTAAATAAATATCACTTTTAATTAGCCTTAAATACAGCACTAGTATCAAACTAAATAGGCTAAAAACTAAATTACAAAATGTCTTATAAGAACAACGTTTTTCTCGTTATTAAAGTCAACTCAAAAACTTTTTATTAAAAAGGGGGTAAAAAAGTCTATATTATTATAAGAGATAAACAACCACTAAAATTTGTCCCCCTGGGCCAGCACGGGCCTGCCGGTAAGAGCAAATCAGCTTGTAAACACACCGACTATGCCGCCTGTGCAAAGCCGACGCGTTGTTTTGCCTGCTCTGCGCCCAATCCAACATGGCCGCCTGCGTCCACAGGAGATACAAACTTTTTCCTAAGATTTACCTAATATTTCAAGTTGAAATACCCGTTTCAGGAGCATAGCCGGGAAATTCAAGTACATGCATTTTGAAGCTGGGGCCTTGGTCTTTCAGAAAAGTATAAGGGGAATGTAGACATATTTTCTTTAAGATCCTCTTTAAAATAAAACTCTTAACATGTTTCTTATAATGCATACAATGATCGAAATATGATTGTTAATTAACAGGATGAGATGGTCAAAAAAGCTCACAAGTTGAAAAGCTCATAACACAAAGAAGTAAATCCTGTCCAGCCAAATGGTACGAATAATAAACATGTGACTCGAAAAATAGACCTCAAGTTGCTATAATTTTTAATCTACAAGCATATAAGATTAAAATAAAGATTAGGGAAGGTTAATTGACCATGTCTTACTGTTGCAAGAACATTATTTATTTATGAGAACGAATTTGCCATTATAACTTTGCAAGAAATGAAGGTTCAGACTTTCTTTTGTTTGGTATATTACTCCTCACGAGACTTGTCCACGTTATAGAAAAAAATTAATCTCTACGGAAACTGTCGGACAATTTTTGAATAATCAATTTTGCGGGGTTTCTCGAGTCTTTAGGGGTGAAAATTTCTCAAACTTAAAACAAAAATATCTTAGATGTGTGAATAGTCATTTTTAGAGTAAAATTTTTGCTTTTTCGAATAACAGCGTTATTAAAAAAAAAAACTACCCCTTCATGAATAAAAATCAGTTCAAAAGTTTAGGGGGTAGTTTTACCCTCTTTCCGACACTTCTCAGCAAGGATTTGTTGATTTTTCGATTTTTCGCCTCAAAATCTACTAGTATGCCGAATTTCATCAACTTTGATGGCGGTTAGAGGAAAAACCTGTAACGACTGGACTATTTGTATTATTCCAAAGGTTATACGTAGAATCAAAAAGTTTAACGGCAATGTTATAGTAACTTAAGTAAATATTTTCTTATAATTTTTGTTTCAGGGAAAAAGCCAACAAGAGGAAACTTTGTGATTCAGTGTTAGAGTTTGCTCTTATTTGTAGGGGTATATTAAAACAAGATAATACCTTACCATGAGTTTAAGGTATTTTTATTAAATAAAAAATTGTGTACATAAAATAAATTTTAATAAATAAAAAAATGAAGTTTTATTCTGCTGTGATTCCATATTTGTCCATTAATTCTTGTTTTCGTCTTCGTAATAATGCTTGCTCTATATCTTGTTGAGAGGGAACTGGAACGTGAGCTACAAATCTTTGCTGGGAGCCATCTAATACATCCATTTTTTCATTTTCATCATCAGACTAACAATCATACAAAAAATAAATTATAAAGTTCAGGGCGAACACATAAAAGTTATAAAGCCAGTCAGATTAAATAAATTTTTGGTATTTTAGTAGATTTTACCTTTTCACTGAACAGTGCCGGTGACTAGTTTTTAAGTTAAGGATGTTTTGAATTTTATATTGTGGTTAATTCTTTTGCACCTTTTTAGTACCAAATTAATTTTTGACTTTGTTAAAATAAACATTACAAATAATAATATTAAGGTAATATAATTTTTTATAAATATACCTTTTATGATAAACTTATTTCCATTTATTTTCCATACACTTTTTGCACAATTGTTTATAAAAAAAATATTATACAAATAATTACGACCACGGTAACAATACCACAGCTGTATCTTGAAAACTAGTTATATAACTAACATGGGACCGGTATCAGTTTTAACCAGGATGAGAATATCTACACAATACCAAAATTTTATTAAATCTAACCAGCCACTTAAGTTTTTAAAGAACTAAAAATTAATTTATTATTAATTGGTGCTAAGTTCTAAATCAGGTCTAATTATATTTTAATTTTTAAAATATCTAAGTGATCAGTAAAAATACAGAATCCGATACTTTTTTTACAAATTAGATGAATCAGCTACTAATCCAGAGATATTAGAAATTATGAAAAAGTATAAATATCATATTTACTTTCTATAATTCGTAACAAAATGTTTGATCGATAATAGAATATAGACAATAGCAAATATTACCAACAAAATAGAAACTGTTTTGGTGTCTAAAATTTAAAAGCAAACCACCAGTAACATCTTTTAAAAACAATGAGCAGAGAACATAAAACACCAAAATTTATATAAAAGATAGGTTTTTCCTGCTTCCTTTAGGAAAAAAACTATAAAAAATAGCCATTTTTCCTTTAAGAGTAAAAAATTTTGATTTAATTGGAATTTAATCGCAATATTGTTAATGGGACTTTTTTTAAAGAGATTTTTTTTATATAAAACTTTATTGATGTATTTTTTACCGAGGAAAATCAAAAAACCCGCTAAAACTGCCCATTAAAAAAAATCATAACTTGGACCACTTTAAAGTTGAAGAGCTAATCTTTCCAATAGTTTTTTCAAAATCACAGTTTTAATCTTTTCTAGTGATATTTTGGACGACCCAGCGTACTGTAGTTGTTTGATCTAAATTTAGTAAACAGATAGTTAAACTTCAAATATTCTACAACTTGTATATGCATGGGGATCTCGGAAACCGTAAGAGATACGAAGTCGGTTAAATTACGGCAAAGTTGCGCATTTAGGTGCCTAACAACATGCCGATTAGAAAGTTGTAAAATTCCGAGTACTTTCGGAGATATCCGGAAAAAACCGAAATTTGCTGATTTCGTTTTTATTTTTTTCTGACGTTATTTAAAGAGATATGGAAAAACAAAAGACACTTTCTTATGACCACTTTTTAAGCTCTACAAAACAGCGTTGAGAGATTTTCTTTACGACGTTTCGTTTTCGTTAGACCATCATGAACTTTATTTTTTTAAATACGGACCTGGGTTTATTATTTTTTTGAACCTCTTATTATCCCAATTACAAAAATGTATAACACTTAAATATTTATTAACAAATATGGAACGCCCCTATAAGAAATGATGTGCGTTCCTTCTCTTACTCATTGTCTCTTATGGAAAATATGTTTATTTAACAGAAAAATATTAAGTGTTATACATCATTGTAATTGGGATTTTAACTGCTTCAAAAAAATGCAATAAACAATTGAGTGCCGCATTTAAAAAAATACAGTTGATGATGGTCTAACGAAAACGAAACGTCGTACGGAAAATCTCTTTACGTTGTTTTGTAGACCTTAAAAAGTGGCCATGAGAAAGTGTCTTTTGTTTTTCCATATCTCTTCAAATAACGTCAGAAAAAAATTAAAACGAAATCAGCAAATTTCGGTTTTTTTTCGGATATCTCAGGAATTACTCGGAATTTTACAACTTCCTACTCGGCATGTTATTAGGCACCTAAATGCGCAACTTGTGCGCAATTTAATATATATATATATATATAATCTTACGGTATCCGATATCCCCATGCATATCGTATATATATATATATATATATATATATATATATATATATATATATATATATATATATATATATATATATATATATATATATATATATATATATATATATATATATATATATATATATATATATATATATATATATATATATATATATATATATATATATATATATATATATATATATATATATATATATATATATATATATATATATATATATATATATATATATATATATATATATATATATATATATATATATATATATATATATATATATATATATATATATATATATATATATATATATATATATATATATAGAAAATATCTTATTACACTTGTGTTAAATTTTATAATAAATTAAGTGTCAACATTACGAAAATATTAAACGAAAGAAATATAAATAAAATTTTATGGAAATTCGAGATGGACTCGGGCCGTGAGTAACAATAATATTTGATTTTTAAGAAAAAAACCGCGAATGCCGTTTTCTTAAACTTATTACAGAAAACATCGAGAAGGTAGTTGCGCGATGACAACGACATCTGACGGCTGCATAAAATCGGGCTTTAAAGCCGTTGGAGAGGTGTAAGATTGCTTATAATTTTTTTTTTTTTGTAAATAATTATATATAAACCTGGTCAGCACTGTAAAAGTGAATTGCAATATCAATAGTGAATAAACCATTTTAAAGAGTACAAAAAATGTCTGTTTTTAATAAAAAAAAGTTCTTCGAGTTTTGTAAAATCCACCTCGGGACCTTCGTGCTGCTGGACAAATATGATAAATAGAGAGCCATTAAGGCATCATACTTAAATAAGCAAAGAAATCCTATTAATTTGTAGCCTATTTATAAATCAACCAACCTTTCAACTAAGACAATTCAATAACCTGACACGGGTAAACCACGACATGTAAGCTATCGTTTTAAGTCCTGGAAGTGTATAAAATTTGCAGTTACTATTTCTTCTATTATTCTTACATTCAACTACACAACAACTACTATGCCCCATTAATATTTTATCTTATTGTCTACACTTATATCAAGCCTGATTTAACGCAAATTTGACCACAACAAGCGCTGTAATGGATTCAGCTGGCCCCACCATACACTCCGCACCTTGCCAATATATGACAATGTATGATGCTTTAGTCCACTTATTCTAAGCTGAGATATACGTTAGTTATAAATGAATAAACACATATTAAAAATTATAAGCACTGCAAGAACGAAGGCCTCAAGTTTTTAACCTAAGAAATATTTAACTTAGTAACACTGCCCTTTGGTTACTTCAAAATGCAATCTGAAAAATATTTTAATGTATTCCAAGCCAATGAATATCATAATAAAACCGAGCAAATAATAGTTATAACTATAATTATTTATTTATAGCAGCAATATTGGTGGGTAATACAAATAAACGGTGTTTTATCTATGAAAAACGAAATTTTGTTAATCTCCCTAAAACCTGACATTATGTTGAATATCTATTGCTCATTTATCGTTAGTTTAACTACTGCAAATAAAACAAGATATAAGCTAATTTTGTTTTTTTGTCACTGTAAGATAAGCGCATTTAAAAAGGGGCAATGTTAAATAAAATTAATGAATTTACCTCTACAACAGCATATATATTTTCTTCTTCTTCTGGCTCTTCATCTGACGCACCAGTCTCCATGTTCTGCTGTTTCTTTAATTTCCATTCTGTTATAGATTTTTGAATGGCTAAAAAATATTAATTAAATATTACCTACAACGAATACTTAAAAGTAATAGATTAGATTTACTGTATACCCAGTATTGGTTACAAGTTTGTATTATCAAAAAAATAATAATAATAAAAATGTATAGGACTATATATAAGACAAAAATAATAGCTACTAAATACTATTTGATACAAACATTTTTAAAACACATATGGGACACTTTCAGGATATTATATAAAACCTGAAGGTTTAAGGGTAAAGCCCATGCGATCTGTTACATATTATATTTTGTATATGTCGTAGTCCCTTCATGAAGATCCTGGTCACTTCATTAAGCGTCGGCATATGGTGTAAAATAATTAATAAAGGTAAATTAGGTAATGACTACGTTTGTGGCCATAAGGTTAACCAGATGTAGACTATATCTGATCCAACACCTTCAGTCACTAATCTTAATCTACCGTTGTTTATGCCACAAAAAATTCAAAAGTAATCTGGTTTTGATCCGATGAAATTTTGATGTGTAAAACGCTTTCCAAATACTCATTTCCGCAGATGTTTCACAACGTTTGGTACTCATTATTTACTTTATTTTGCAAAACAAATCAAGAGAACGGTTTAAACCCAAATCCTGTCCACCCCATCGGGTTAACCGTCGTACTATCGGATTGGACCAGCAAAACAAGAGGATTGGCCTAAAGGACGACATTGGATAAAAATATGAGTCTGAAACGTTTATACCGGACATTTTAAGCATAAATTGTCGGATAGAATTCTGATCTGATGAAATCACCGAAACTTAGTGAATATGACAAAACCGCGCTGGTACTTCATGATAAGCCTTGGTAGATTGTGGTTAGGTGTATAGATTGTGTAGCTTGATTGTTTGACACCATATTATTATTATTTAGAAAGATCCGACATAGGGCGTCATGCGGAAGGCCATCCGTATCGAAGACCACTCCTCGCGTCCGCTCGGTCAGTGATCTTCGGCCAAATTCATTTGCCTCAGTAAACGAAGGGACCCAAGGACAACAGATTTCTGCATTTTCATCACCAGTTGTTCGGGTGAATGTTGACATGCGGGAATACACTTCAGCTCCCCCAACACATTTTTTTTATGCCTCCCAAAACGCCGACAATCAGGACAACCAATCGCACGTTATACTCCGGATAGAGCCTCCGAAGTTCGCCAAGTAGATCCTGATATTTGGCTCGTTTCTCCCGTTCCTTTATATCGATGTTAGTTTCCGCTGGGCGGAGAACTCAATCACATACATAGAGTTATTCCTTTTATCAAGAAGAACGATATCAGGTTTATTGGCGCGAATTTGATGCGTAGTTGGGAATGCATAATTCCAATATATGCGACAGTTGTCATTTTCCACTACTGCCTCGATATCGCCGGGAGCAAATGGTAAAATTGCTGTTTCGTCGATGCCGTAATAATTTCTGAGGTGATAATAAAGTACCCGAAGCGCATCATTATGTCAGTGGATGTAACCACTTACAGCATGCACTGGACAAGCTGACAATAAGTGCATTAGTGTTTCGGGTTGCTGTCGACACGCTCGACAAGCAGTATCAGAAATGTTAGAAAACTGGCTTCGGTATACCAATGTGTTTATCACCCCATCCTGGCATGCTAGTAGGAAACCCTCGGTCTCAGACTTGAGCTCAGCAGATTTTAAAAACCCAAACGTAAGGTTTCGAGATAGATTGAGTCTTTCTATGTTTCGGTAAAATACTCCGTGTTGCGGCTTATTAATGTGATCTTCTAAAAGCATCTGCTGTTCTGCTCTTTTAACTGCAGTTCTTACGGCTTTAGACTCAAGTCTTACAAGTGACTGGTCGTCGTTTGGATCTATTGCAAATCTGAGACCGAATTTCTCCGCTGCTCGCTCCGCTGCTTTAAATAGAAACGCTCCAACATTAGCTATTTCGTGTGCTCTTACTAGTTGCATCAGTGGATCAGTACTATTGGCAACCTGACAAGCAAGACTCAAAACCAGTCGATCGTGCATACACTCTAAGCTTAAAAGGCCACGACCTCCCTGGTGGCGTGGGAGGTAAATACGGGATGTTGATGAGCGCGGGTGGATGCTACGGTGAAGATGCATCATTTTTCGTGTGCTGATGTCCAGCCCGCGCAGTTCCTCTCGCGTCCACTTAACCACTCCAAAAGAGTAAAGCAATACAGGCACTGCTAGCATGTTGGTAGCAAGGACCTTATTTATTCCAGATAATTCGGATTCCCAAATTCTCCGTAAACGTCGCCTGTAATTGCTTCTAAGCTCTGTCTTCACAGCTCTAACATCTTGAGTCCGGTTTTGGTCGATTCCTAAATATCGATAATTCTCGTTGTTTTGTAGAGGGCGAAGTAGCGCGCTATCGGCAAGCTGGTCAGCTCCTAAATCGTTTCCGAACCGGCCCTTATTTAGCTTAAGTTTTGCACACTTGTCGAGGCAAGTGATCGGTCTATAGTTTTTGGGTAGTTTTAAATCCCCCTTTTTTGGTATCAATATGGTTAGGCCTTCAACAAACCACTCAGGAATTGGCGTGTCCCCGTTGAGCCAAGAATCAAAGATTCTGGCTAAATGTGGATGTGTACTGGGAAATTTCTTCCACCAGTAGTTGTTGATACCATCCGGACCAGGTGCAGAATAGTTTTTTACACCATCTAGGGCACTTGTCACCTCCTCCGGCGTGATTGGCGCACTCTCATGCTGGTCAAGCTGCTTGTCCACACAATAGGCTCTAAAGTTAGTCAATGCTGGAGTATCTCGTTCTAATGGCTTTGAGACCTCGTAAACATCCTTCCAGAACTGTTCCACGACATTTGCTGATGGCGGATTTTCAATTGTTGGTGTTGAGTCTGCGAGAAAGCTAGAAGGTCTAGTTACGAATTTATTTGTGTCTCTTATCCCTCTAGCCTTTTTCTTTAAGCTGTTGTTTATAACACCCAAGGATCCTATGCGGTCTAGGCAACGCTGTTTGATGATGAGAAGCACACGTTTGTTAAGTGTATGGTGTTTTTGGCGTAGCTTTAAAGCTATTTTCCTGATCTTTCCAGTGAAAGGTCTGTTGGATGATATATATTCAAATACACTTTGTATACGTGATGCCTCTTGCCGCGTCAAATCTATTTTCTTGGCTATTTGCTGTATTCGGCGTTCGGTCTTTTGAAGAGTTAGGTGAAAGCTGTCTGAGCGGTTGTTAGGAATAAGTTGTTTCGCAGCCTCATAAACAGCGTTGTTAAGTGCCAATATATCTGTATGTTCTGAAAGTCTGCCTCGAAGTGCATTGTCCGCTTGTGCGATATTTTGAGGCTTTATGTAGGTCTTGATATTGATGTTTACAAGTCTTTCTGTTAATTCATTATCGGCGTTCCCAGGAGCGATCTCGTTTATCATATCCTCCGCAGGCTGGTCCTGTTCTGGTTCATGGATAGGTTCCAGGTCTTGAATTGGCTCCTGTTGTTTTGGAGTTCTAACATAACCAGAGCGGTTAAAATAAGCTACATAGTCTCTCAAACGCTGTTCAGAGAGATGACTGAATTCAGGGTGTTTAGCACACCATGCGGCATGCATTCGTCTCATGTAGCCCCTAGTGGTGGGGTCGCTGAATGCATATGCATTAGGGTGGGCCGAAAAATCAAGTTTTTGAATTTTGTTTTGGCATAGTGCGCAAAAGTTGCCTTTTGTTATTTCGATGAAAATGTTTATAAACAATTTTTTAATTGTAATGCGTCTTCTGCCCCCTACGAAGCCCAAAAATTTCAAAAAATTTTGAAAATCGACATTCGGAATTTCGATCGGGAATAGCATGCGAAAGTTTCCTTTCCTTACCTCGATTAAAATATTTATTTTTAGTTTTTTTATCGCATTACATCTTCTGCCCCCTACCGGGACTCAAAATAAAGATAGACCAAAAATACTAATTTTTCAATGGAATAAGTTTTATTTACATTTTTTACATTACGTTCTCTACTGTATTATCAAAAAAAAGCAAATAACAAACTGTAAAAACAAATGTAATGAAGTGTTTAACGGAGATATTTATTGTGAAAAGTCCTTTTTGCTTTCAAATTTTGGCATTAATTTTCGAGAGCCTAACCTAGCTTTTATAAATCCATCTCGCTTTTTAGGGCCAACAACTGACAACGAAGCTACAGTTACCAATTTTACGCATCTTTCAACTGCTTGTGTGTGACAGGGAAAAGATGAAACTTTAATGAATTTATCCGGGGTTTCTTTTAAAATATTTTGTAATTCATCTAGTTTTAAATCACGAAGTAATGGGGGCGGAGTAATGTCAATGTTGTGCCAGTTTATCAGATTAGTATAGTCTTCTGCATCAAAATTTAGTTTCGGTATTATAAAAGGACGGATTACTTCTGGATTTTCCCTTTTCTTGGCATTTAAAATACGTCGCAAGGCAATTTCTCTGATGAAGGGACGAGAGTCATGTAGCATACATAATAAAATGTTGTCCGGGTGTGCGAAAAATGCATTGCGTTGTATAACTGAATCGACGATTGCTCGCAACTCGTTCCTTAAATATCGACATAGCTGAATAGATTGCCAAACATGTTTTGTCCCATTTGCACAAGATGGGTTCTGTTTAATTGCAAACCACATCGGTGCATAAACTTTTAGGATATAAGTTGTCAATTCCTTTAAATTTGAAGTAGGTTCTTCTGTAGAAATATACAGCCTCAATAAGCGATTTGCCAAAGTAAGCCATCGGGAATGACTAACTTTTCCTGGATTCTGATTTGCTAAGTCTGCCGAACATTGACCAGAGGATATTGCAAAGCAAATTTTGTACAGATATCTTTGATCGGAACTTAAGTCGCAAAACTCAACTTCCAGTAATTTACAGCCGATAATTTCATATTGAATAACTGACAAATTTTCACAGTGAACTATCAATTTGCCCAGAGTTCCTGAAAACGCACTAGGACCGACTGTTTGGCCATCAATATGCTGAAAAATATGTCTCAAGAGTAGTTCATTGGCATGGAGTCGGCAGATGAATCGTTGTAAAGGACGTCCTAATTTTATTTCAAGTTGAGTGATGATCCCATTTTTTGGTCCTGTGTTCACTACGGTGCCATCACACCCCACTGTTAGTAACCCTGACAGGTCATAGTTATTTTCTTGTAAGAAGTCAACAATACTTCGAAGTAGGTCTTTCGCTGATCCAGAAGAAGGCATCGCATGACCTAGAAATACTGAACCTGGCTCTTGTAACAAAGTAATATGTTCTTCAACGAAAGTTATTCTATGAAGTCTGCCATCTTTTTCTTCAGTAGTCAAGGTTTTGTCTTTTCGACCATCAAAATAATTTGCATTTATAGATTGATACTTTATCGAATTTACAACTGTATTTCTTGTATTTTCTCTAGCTCTTCTTAACTTATTTTTGTCTATTATTTGCACTGAACATTCTTTTGTCACTAATTCAACATCTTGTAAAACAGCTGTAGCTACTGCTGCTGCAGATCTGTCTGATAATCCATATCTGTCACACACTTTAGCAAGTGTAGGTAGTTTAAGTGTATTATTTTTAGGAGTTTGTATTTCATTTATAGAGTCTTTAGAAGTAGAAGGTGTTTTACAAGCTGAAACTGTTAGCTCTTTTCCACAGGCTGGTAGTTTTAGGGTATACCTTATCCATAAAAAGCACTTGAGAACATCTTCTTTTGTAGGAAGAATATTATCTTTGAAATCTGCCGGTGATCCAACTAAAGGACACTCGGTATCTCGCCTTGTATAACAAGTTTTTAAGAAACTCATAACTTGATTAATTTTTTAACTTTTATTCCAAGCCCAAAATTCACCCGCGCCTGGCAACCGGCTCGGCATTCTGATGGGACGTCAAGTGACAAATATAATTGACAGGACAGTATTCAGGCCAGTATGTTAATAATAATTTTTACTAATAATATATGCACTAAATGCAGGTTTTATAATTTGCCATTAAAAGCGGACAGATTATAAAAACTTTCACTTTGAATGTTTACTTGTCTTAGAAAAGAAAATTTAGAATGTTGGTTACATGGTTATCGCCCATTCAAGGCTCGGTAGGGGGCAGAAGACTTGATGCAATAAAAAAAGTGCAGATAAATATTTTGGTCAAAATATGGAAAGAAAACTTCTGTTTGCTATTCCAAATCGAAATTCAAAATGTCTATTTTTGAATTTTTTTAAAAATTTTGAGTTCCGGTAGGGGGCAGAAGACGTGTTACAGTCGAAAAACCATTAATAAACATTTTGGTTGAAATAACAAAAGGCAACTTTTGCGATCTATTCCAAAACAAAATTTCAAGATTTTTGGAAAAGACGATTTTTCGGCCCACCCTAATATGCATCCATCAGATCGTCCCTAAGCTCGTCCGTCCACGTGAAGCGTCCATGTCCATTGCCAAGGTCGTTTAAGGGCGTCCGTCCAGTTGCTCCTCCAACCTGCCCTGCACCCCTATCCGAACGGGGTGGATTGTTGGGAGCTTGCTTATCATTTCTTTTCGTGACAATGCGAGATATCCGTGACCCTGCAGGATGTCACCCCACAGAGTCTCGGCGGTTACCGGTATTACATAGGCTACCGGACCGATTTAAGGCCTCTCGTAGGTGGCTGTTGGTACCCGCAACCCCTTCAAGCTCGCTGGCAGTACCGTCTTGCTTGGATTGTTCGTGTTCGGTAGCACCAGGAACAATGCCAAGCATTGTCCTGGTGGCCAGACTTTAAATTATAATTATATAAATTAAATTATATAATATTATATTATTATTATTATTATTATTATTAGATCAAGTTAGGCGGCTACAGCCTTGTATTCTAATTGAGACTGTCATACATATTTTTAAATGCGTTCACTGTCTCCGCACAAACACAACTGTTCGGTAAATTGTTCCACTTCCCGACTATTCTATTTGAAAGAAAGTGTTGACGACAGAGCTTATAAAAACGCTCTTGTTTTAACTTGTTTGTATGCCCTCTTAATCTGTCGTTTCTGTTTAACTGGAAGAAGTTTAAGCTGACAGAATAATGCCCATGCAATATTTTAAAGGTCTCTATAGGGTCTCCCCGAGTTTGGCGCTCTGACAAAGTTCTTAAGTTTAAAACTTTCATTCTTTCCTCATAAGATAAATTACGGATAATTGGACACATTTTGGTGATTCTTCGTTGGGTTTGTTCCAAGGTATGTATATCTTTAACAAACTATGGGTTCCATACTGAGGCTCCATATTCAAGTATTGGGCGTATATATGTCTTATAAATTCTTTCTAAAAATTCTGGCGAGATGTTCTTAAATGCCCTCTGTACCATGTATGAAATAGTGTTGGCTTTATAAACTATCTTTCCTATATGAATGCAGATTAACGAGACTTTTCATAAATAAGAACATATCCACGTATTTATTGTTTTTGGATTGTGCTATTTTCGCGATTTAACAATGATTTAAAACTAAAATTATCCTTGCGTCGTCCAAAAAGAGCAATACGACTGACTCACTGCGTAATAAACAACACAAAAAACAAGCGTAAATAAGAAATATACTATCTATTTACGTTCAGGTCCGCACTAGCCACACTTTCAAATAAATGTATGTAGCTTTGTTATTTTTAGGCTTTTTAAAAAATGTTATTTAAAAAAGTTGCTTAGTTTAACGAGTTTTATACCCAGTTAAAAAAAAAGCGTCAACTTCGGAATCACCCGGTATATATACCGGGTGACACAGCGGACATGTGCCCATAACTTTTTTAATTATTGGAATTAATTTTTGAAATTTGGGTGATGCACCTGTTATAAGGACACGCTTTTTATGACTAAATAAAAACATTTTTCACTTCCGGTTTAACCGGAAGTAACCCTAAATTTTAAATAGCACCCTGTATATATTTTTAGCTTACCTAATCCGCCTTAAAATTCTCTTTTCAAACATGTGTCACACTTGTCATTTCATTTCAAAATGGCTGCCAAAATCGATATTTTTTTCCAAAAGTTTAGTAGGCCATGATTTGACAATTAAAAATTATCAGCATATAAAAGGCGTTAAGATGTGAAAAATAGGGTGTAAAAATATTTGTGATTTAGTTAATTTTCATTTAATTAATAAGAGTTAGAAATAGAGATTAATTTTAAAAATTTAAGAAATTTATTTTCTTAACGCTCAATATCTCAAAATCCAAAATAGGAAACTCCAATTTTTATTTAATGTTACTTTAGATGAAGCATTTATTATTTTACATAGTTTATCAAAACTAGTATAAAGAACTGACCTTTTATTAAAAACGCGAAATTATACATATCTACATTGCTTTGCAAAAATGTAGATTATATTAGTATAAATAACGCCAAGTAGGCTTTGAGTTTATATTGGATACCGACATCCCAGACTCTGTCAAATGCTTTTTCTACATCTAGGAATGCTGAGGTGCAGTATTTCTTTTCTTCAAAACTTGTATTGATTTTAGTTACAATTCTATGAATTTGTTGTGTTGTGGAGTGCATTTCACGAAAGCCAAATTGATAAGTAGGTATCTCTGAATCTAAGTTAGTGTATTCTTTCATTCTTTTAAGTAAAAGCCTTTCCAATATTTTGGACATTATGGGTAGGAGACTGATTGGCCGGTATGATGAGGTTCTGTTTGGTAGTTTACCTGGTTTAAGGATCATAATTATTTGGGCAAATTTCCACATAACTGGAAAGTATGTTAGCCTCAGCATGCTATTATAATGGATGTAAGAAAAACTAGTGCTTTCCTTGGCAGCTGTTTTAGTACTTTTGCAGTTATTAAGTCAAATCCAGGTGCTTTGTGATTACTGGTTTTCGCTATTTCTTGTTTCATCTCTCGTGGACTAAATGTTTTGATTGGTAGTGTCATAGGGCAAGGGGTATCTAGAAAGTTCCTAATTTGGTTTTCTTTATCACTGTTATCTAGTTGATATTCCTGAAAGATTTGTGCTAAAGTCCAAAATTTCTGTCAGTGACTCATTTAATACCGGCCACCCAGCCGACGAAGCGGCTGAATAAAAATCTAACACTAGTAAGTGATTTTTAAGCCTATAATTTACTTTTTCGCTCAAATAACAGTGAACCGGCCAAAAGTTTCATCGCCACGTTGTCAAAATTCGCAAGAATAAGTTACCAGCCAGCGATCGGATTTAAAATAGCACGCCAATATGTATTGAAATTATTGTTATTGAGAAGACAATAAATGTTGCAACACACATCCCTTAGTTTGCAACCTGAATAGACTTGAAAATAAGCGTATCGACAGGGTTTTAGTGCTGTTCGATGAATTTATTTAGTTGTTATTGATTATGGACAAATTTTGTGAGTTTAAATTTTAATTGCTATACAGGGTATTTTCTAAATATTGCAAATTTCTAGTTTTCGTAGTATATAGATATTGTTTTGTGCCAATTTTATTATAGTTTATCTTATTTATTGTATATAATTGTATATAAAGATTTAGTGATGTTAAGTGCTTTCAATTTAGTAAACTATGAATATTAACCAACCTTCAACTAGTAATCCGCATACAAAAAAAAAACTCAGTTAACCTTAAAAGAACGAATAATGGTTAAAAATGTTTACCATGGGATTCGGGAACAAAAACCTGAACTAACCACTTTGGATGCTGCATAGATATGTGCAACTTTAACAAAAGTTTTTTCGCGTCCGGTATTCAGAGTTTTAAAAGGCAAATAAACAATATTAGTAATTATTCGGATAACTGGAAAATGCGATTTTGTTGCTATTTTTTGCACACTCCCTACTCTCCGATTGTTAAACATGAATCAGGAAATGTTTTTTTGGCCGCCTCTTATAGTATTTCAAAAGAATAATAATATTTTTTTTTTAATTACATTACGATATATTCCTTTAAATTCTGTCATTTGCACAAAAACATATTTAAAAAACACATACTATTTTAATATTAAAAAAAATCACTCAATTTTCAATAAAAAGTAGGTAAAACGTTTAAGTCCGAATTCAACTCGAAATTCTAAAAATGTTGACATGTTGCCAAGTTGTAAGAGTTTTCTTTATGACATTGTTATAAGGTATGCGGACCTTGCTTCATGGCCCGCAATGTTTGATCAAAAATATCCACTAAATATGGAACTCCAATGACCCGAAATAGTTATTGGATTCTACAAGCTGATGATTTCAGGGCTTTCGTGTTCCTTATATAGTGGATATTTTTGATGAAGCAATGCGTGCAAATATCGTATTTAAGATTGAATTTGCAAGATCGGTGGTGAATTGGCAAGTCGGTGTAACTTGAATTGTCTATCGCTCTGTTTTTAAGTCTTTTTTAATTTATGTTAAGACTGAAATTTTATTATTTTTTTCATGTAGCAAAATAAAATCGGAGAAGGTAAAATGAAAATAAAAAATGTATTTTTTTTTGGAAAAACCATGAGAAATCACCAAAAAAACTCAAATTTGTGTTCTATGACCTCAAAATAGGAGGTGTGAAAAATTTATCAAAAAATTTACATTTTTTATTAATCCGAATAATAACCAAAATAATATAGGCTTGTTATTAATTTAAAGGGTTGATGAAAATGTAAGGAAATAACTTTTGCATGTAAAAAATATTTTCATGTTTTGACGAAATTTTATCATTTATTTTCTGAAATGCACACGCCACTGGAATTGATTCCCCTGACGCCGCACAACCCGGGGCTCTCTAAAGCAGAGCGATGCGTCATTGACAGAAATTTTGGACTTGAAGTATAGGTATTTAGCAAAACTTGTGGCTTTTTCATGATCAGATCTTCCCCAGATATCATCTTCTCGTAGGATTGGTGGAGTGTGCACTATCGGTCTTTTAAACTGTTTTGTTGCCTTCCATATTGTAAAGAGTTAGTAAATTAAAAAAAAATAAAAACATTAACAAGCTAATTAAATATACAAGGTACACCGGTGCTTTCCAGAAGTGGGTTCCCCTCTAACATTTTATTTTTTGTTGTTGAGACATTAGTATTTGATATAAATATGCATCGTTCAATATATTCATTGTTTTGTTTTACTTTCGGTTCGTGTGGAAATGACTAGCAATTTCACATTTTAAATGAGATCGCCAGCATGTTATCTCTTATGTCTATAAGATATATTATTCTGGATACAATGGGGACTTATATTTTAATATTTGACACATCTGCTTCCAATTATTTAGTTTTTAATAGCGGTAATATGAATCTTAAAATAGGTAATTTAATCACTATTCGGCAGTGAATTAAAAAAGAAATAAAAAATTAAACCTGAACATTTATGACATTCTTAAAAAGTTTATTAGAAAATTTAAGATTCTGAAAACAATTGATTATAATATACCTATTAGAACAAATGTGCACACATTCTAATTCTTTCTCGAGCAAATACACTTGAATTTAGCATATGAAACAAGTACAGTGTACGGACAATTTAAATAGATTAATTTAAAAAATAATAATCAAAATCAAACAGTTGAAGGGGAATCATTTTTAACTTACAAACCGAAGATCTGGTACATATCATATCTGTCCTAAACCTGAATTTAAACTCTATTAGTATAACAATAATTCATTTGTGCTTATGTATTCAGGATAAACTTAAACTGTAAATATATATAAAAAAATATTTATATACCTTTTTGTTAATGGTAGATAGAACTACCAATTTTGGGGTTGCATAATGGGATTAAGTTAAATATCATTTAACGAGTAATTAATTTAGATTTAGGAATATTAGATTTTCTTTTAAGGTTTCAAATGTTTTAAAACACCCTAAAAAAAAGCAGTACATACAATATTCAATCGGTTTGTGCAAAAAAAAAATATTTAAGAAAAGTGCTGACTGGGATGGATGGATCCTCTGTAGATTTGTACCCAAACAGTTTTATAATAAAGCATTAATTTAAAATACCGATTCCAGAGGAACAAACTAAATTTTTGGATATAAATACAGTATTTTTGAAATTTATTGCCAATATAATGTTTTCTAAAACGATAGATCTATAGAAAAAATGGTTAAAAAAATGGTAAAATTATGACAAAAACAGACTACTGGAATTTAAATCGAATCGTTTCTACAAAACATAAAATTAATTGTTATTATTTCCAAATTACATTTCCCGGAACTGGAAACTAAGCTATATCTTCGCTTTTTATTAAACTTAACATGACTTATATAGAATTATAGAATATTATTTCTTTTGGAAATCTAATTATAGCAGTAATGGTAGGGTTGTTTAAAGCTATTAATCTGGTGTAAATGAGCTTTTTTAAAAATATGTCGTCAAAGCGCCCACCACTTAATACGAGTTTTGTGAAAAAACACGTTTTGCTATCATATAAATACTACTTTTCAAACACTTGTAAAGTATGAGCCTCAGGAGTATTCTAAGTTTTGATGGACTCGGTTTGATGGGAAAGGAATAACAATAAAAACAACTCGATTAAAAACTATAAGTACCAAAAAGTCTTTTTAGCAAGGATATTTACATTTCAGCACTTGTAGTTTTTTATATTTACATGAAACTTACCCAGTTTTTCGACTTTTACTTCCAAAGGTATTAAAATCCCGTCGTCGTCGTCCATATAGCCATAATAATCAGCATCAATATCTTTCATTAATTCTGCTCTAGTTTTTCTAGGTGGGGGTGGTGGTTCCTGCTCAAACAATTCTCTAACACCTATTAAATTAATTAAATAGAAATGACTATAAAAGATACAAGAGTTAATTTTATATAATGCACATAAACCATATTTCCATATAAAATATTTATTTATTATAAAATCATTAGTATTACAGCAAAATAAAAACCTTGTAAAAATACTATTAGTACTGACACTATTTAAGGTGTGGTTCCTTCCACGCGGCCGTCGCATGCGACTAACGCAATGCGACTAACGCATGCGGCCGCCGTTTAATCAGGTGGTTTCTTAGGACCGCGGCTCAAACTCGCGATAGCAAAATTATTAGTGAAAGGGAATAATCTTTGGTAAAAGTCGTGATGGATGATCTAGCAATATATTTATTATTAGAAGAAAAAGAGGATGACGAAATACTATTACAATTAGTCAATCTGAAACATAGCAATGCCTCTATAAATCCAATATTTCAGCAAAGACGCGATGAGGGTTGTTATACTACATTAATAAATCGACATCTGCAACAGGATGAAGTAAAATTTAGAAAATATTTTAGACTGAATAAAGCAGAGTTTAGTTTTATTCTTGACTTAATAAAAGACGATATAAAGTCCGACCCAGACAACAGATTTAAATATCAAATACCCCCAGAGGAAATATTAGCCATTGTATTAAGGTAAATCTGTACAGGGTGCACCAAATACGAGGTCGGTTAAATGAAGGCAAAGTTGCGCAATATGATGTTAATTAAAATGCCACCTTAGAACTTTAAAATTTTCGAATACTTACTTTTGGAAAAAACCGATTATTCGCAATTTCGTTTTTATTTTTTTATAACTTTATTTGAATCGATGTAACAAAATAACTTTTACATTTCCATTGCTACTTTTTCTGTTCTACAAGATAGTGTTATTAGATTTATACACCGACGTTTCGTCTTTGAGTTGTCATCATCAACTGTTTTTTTAAATACGGCCCTGGATTTTTTAATTATGTATTTTAGGAGCTATTAAGTTCCCAAAACCAATAATGTTTTGCACTTATTCGAAAAATTTATATTAATGGCAATTTTCATAACAAACCATATGTTAGAGAGAGTCAGACAATATATTTTTGGCAGGATCTTGGGAAAACATTAAACGGATTTTTTTGAATAAGTGCGAAACGTCATTGGATTTGGGATCTTAAAAGCTCTTAAAATACGTAACAGAAAATCCAGGACCTCATTTAAAAAATAAAGTTTCAATTTTTAACAATTAAAAAAAACACTGGACATTCCACACAAAACAACACAAACAAAATATCAGTCGCAGACACGACTGCGGCTACACTGCTTCTTCAGCAGTCCAGTCGCATCAATCGCAGTCGTTGACAGCGGACGCGTACGACGGCCGCTTGGAAGAAACCAGGCACATTTAAAAACATGAGTAGGAGTGCTTTGCCGCTAACGCAGTGCGTTAGCCGCATGCGGCGGCCGCGTGGAAGGAAACATACCTTTAGAGCAACAGAAATATGTCAGCTTTTTTCGATATCAACGCGTCTTGATTAGTTCTAAAAATAAACTATTTTCCAAACTCATTTTACAGATGTTTTTGCTAATAATCGAGTTAAAACAGTGTTGCTTCATATTTAAGTAGCTTATAGAAAACCTTAGTTTAAAAAATAGGAAAGCGTATTTAAAAAAAAAATTTATATTACAAAAAAATGTAACCTACAAAAAATTTAACAAAATATTTTTTTCTAAAACAACATTTTTATCAAAATGTGGCAAGCGTATCTTCAAAATAAGCAAGTCAAACAAAACAACCATTAAAGACTATTTTAAATATTGGAGACTTTAGATTACAAGCATTTCAAATGTTTTAACCATTATTTTATTGGTTAACATCGCGCTGCAGTAAAAATATATAAACTTATCTTTTTTCTTATTATTTTAAACTTTATATACAGAAATGGATAGAATTTATTTAGCAATATAGAGTGATGCACAAGTTCTCCATAAAAATTGAAAAAGTATGGGTACAATAACACTTTTATAGAAATTTGGATATGGATCGTAAGTCCAGAATTAGCTAGAAGGATTTTTCTAACACAGAAAATGTGGTCCTCCGGCTTGTATGCACATTTGTGCCAGCTAATCCAATTTTAGCGCACTAAACTTGTCGAAAATTGTTAAGAGTAATATGTGGGCGATTCTGCAACGCTTTAACTACTGTGTCTATTTTAGTGCGAAAAATCTTATTTTAAGCACACATGACATATAATGTACTTATCCTAACACTAATCAATCAAAACTAAATAAACAATAGAGACTTTCAAAACCAATAACACTAGGTAAAGTAAAATATTAGTCCCAAATCATTGTAAAAATTTAGATTGCCAAATCTTCTATTCAAGCATATTTTCAAAATAAGTTAACTAGAAAATGTAAACAATATTTCATTTAAATATATTTTTTACTTATAGAAATAATTTCAAAATGATTTTTGTTTATATCGGTCAAGTATCATCATCACTCTGTGTACAGGGTGATCCAGTATAATGTGAACACCCCCTACCTTTTGGCTAAAAACTTGATTTTAAAAAATTTCCAGGTAGCCGGTTGGTGTATTTGTTCTCTGTGCATTTGAAAACATTTTTAAAAATTTAATCCCAGTTTTTGTTTGAGCGTTGTGACGAAAAGAGTGATTTTTTTCAATGGAACAACCTATATTTAAATATTGTATTTCTTAAAGGACCCTATTTTTCTCATTTCAAATATATATATTTATTATTTTATTTAAGTAATTTGCGATATATTTTTACTTTAGGATTAAAATTAAAATAGACGAAAAGGTATACCACCATGTTCACCTGTTTTATTGACATTAGCCCCAAAAAAAACAATTATTCTATTCTATTCATTATTACTCCTGCTGCATTTGATGCTTATAAATTAAATGACAGAGACGGAATTCATATTTTGATGGTTATAGCAAAAGCGTTAGGACAAAATTAGAGAAATTTTGTTTTTTCCTTGCCGCCATATCTTGGAAATAATTTTGCGTAGTTCCCAATATGAGTTATTTAAGCGAATATTGGCCTAAAATAGACTTGACAAACTTTAAAATGGGACTTTACAACACAAAATAAAAAATATATTTTAATAAAATGTATGGCAATACTGCGACAAAGCAAACATGTTGTTCTTCGTTTAACAGATGATCACGCTTGTGGCAGCCTAGACTTGAATATCTAACAATATCAAAACCAAAACAGATACGATTCCGTGTTGGTTCCAAATTTACTAGTTTCATGACAGTTTAAGTCACTAATTATTTAAATATTATGAATGTAAAATATCTTTAAATTATGTTTTTAGATGATTTAAAGAACTTTACCTGGTAACTCTTTTGCTGCTCCAAAGTACTTATATCCTCTATTGCCAGGAACTTCTTTTCCCTCATGATCCAACATACGAGGACCCACCTTTTGATAATCAGGTCCACCAAGTTCTTTTATTTGATCTTCCCAATGTCGTTTCTCCCTTAGTAGCTTATTAATTTCATCATTAAGGTCTCTTATTCTAAATTCCCCCAGGCCCGCATTTTGAATCTGAGCAACTTTTTTGGCTACTTCTCGAATTATTTGCATTCTCCATTTTTCACAAGCATACAAACTTTTACATTCTGAAGCTAAGTATGGTCTCCTTTTTTTAATTTTTTCATTTTCTCCTAATTGTGCTGCTCGCCAACGAGCTAAAGTAGTCCTTTAAATAAATGTAAAAATACTATAACAGATATGAACAATAAAAAAATGTATAAAGAATGTTTACTTGTCTATTATCAAGTATTAAACGTAGTAAATTACGCAAGAGAAAAATGTGTCACTAAAAAATTAATTCCATATAATGCAGTTTCCTAATGTAAAAATTTCTATTAAAACATGTAGGTGCCAAAAGTTAAGAAGCAATAGTAAAATAATTAGGTAAAATTGTGATCAAATAAACTTCAGATAGATTAGTCATATAGTGTTAATAAGCTACGTGGTATCTTTTAATTTAAAAAAATGGGCATATTTTAAATTAACTGCTAATGCTACAATTACATTTTTTAACCATTTAGATATACTAGGTATCATGAATGCCAGGTTTTTTAATGTTTTACTTATTTTTATCCAGTTTCATCAGCACTGCACAAACAATGAAACAATCAAGTACTGAGTTTTACCGCACCTTTTAGACAACGCGGATAATACAATTAATTACTAGGTCTGAACTACCACGCCGTTAACATCAAACTAGGTCCTTTTTTGCAATAACGGTAGTAAAACCATTTCGTCTTTTAGGAAAATTCTTCATCCTTTGCAAATAAAATCAAAAATAATTTCTGTATCATATTCCACACACAAATAGACTTGGAGTTTCGATTTTCGGCCTCCTGTTTAATTGACATACATATATCTATCATGGTATGTAGTCACTCTTTCTTCTACAACATAACATCTATTTAATCAATGCTGTGGCTAAAATTTGTAGTAACATTGTGCTTTCTTAAAATTTAAAATTAACGATTTTTTCTCTTCTACGATCAATGACATTTACAGCGTTGCTAATAATAGCACCTTTTATTTTAATATGCATTTGCTTAAGCCAATACGTAAGCCCACTTTATAAAATAAGCCCAGAACAAGTTTCCAAAAAATCTTTAACCAATATTGGACTAGGGTACCAAAAACATTGTATAATTCCATACCATAAAACGAAAATACTATCATTTAAGAATTGTGAAGAGCAGCACAAAGAGTGTTTTAACCTTGATGACTTCATTACTTAGATGGCGAACAAATATTATCCAAAGGGTCTGCTAGAAAGGCTAGATTTCTTTTTCAAGCCAGAAAGTATTTTTGCTCTTCTTACCTATAGATTCTTATGTTAAGTTAAAAACCCGAAATACTGTCTCCAAGTCTAAAAAATGATCTCTACTACACCACTTAACATTGTTAATTCTATCCAAAGCAAAGTTCGCTTTGTTTTACTCCAGTATTACAAGATCGCTTGCCTTATATATCTCCTAGAGGCAGCCTTTAGATTTTATTGGACGAAGCCCTAAGCTTCATGCATTATTTGCTCCTTCATCTTAAAAATATCCTAAAGTGAGGCCCGTTGAATGCGTGCCTTTTAATCCTCCCTTTAAATATTTAAGTGAATAAACGCCTCTTACTAACGCTCAACGCTTACGACAACAAGTCTAAAAAATTATCTCTACTACACCACTTAACATTGTTAGTTCTATCCAAAGCAAAGTTTGCTTTGTTTTACTACAGTATTACAAGAACGCTTCCCTTATATATCTCCTAGAGGCAGCCTTTAGATTTTATTGGACGAAGCCTAAGCTTCATCCATTATTTGCTCCGTCAACTTAAAGATTTCCTAAATATGAGAGGCGTTGAATGCGTGTCTTTTAATCCTCCCTTTAAATATTTAAGTGAATAAACGCCTCTTACTAACGCTCAACGCTTACGACAACAAGTCTAAAAAATGATCTCTACTACACCACTTAACATTGTTAGTTCTATCCAAAGCAAAGTTTGCTTTGTTTTACTACAGTATTACAAGAACGCTTCCCTTATATATCTCCTAGAGGCAGCCTTTAGATTTTATTGGACGAAGCCTAAGCTTCATCCATTATTTGCTCCGTCAACTTAAAAATTTCCTAAATATGAGACCCGTTTAATGCGTGCCTTTTAATCCTCCCTTTAAATATTTAAGTGAATAAACGCCTCTTACTAACGCTCAACGCTTATGACAACAAGTCTAAAAAATAATCTCTACTACACCACTTAACATTGTTAGTTCTATCCAAAGCAAAGTTTGCTTTGTTTTACTACAGTATTACAAGAACGCTTCCCTTATATATCTCCTAGAGGCAGCCTTTAGATTTTATTGGACGAAGCCTAAGCTTCATCCATTATTTGCTCCGTCAACTTAAAAATTTCCTAAATATGAGACCCGTTGAATGCGTGCCTTTTAATCCTCCCTTTAAATATTTATGTAAATAAACGCCTCTTACTTACGCTCAACGTGGTACGTTAATACTAAATAATTCTTACATCTTAGAGAACTCAGTTTAAGAAAAAATAAACATTATTTTACTCACTCTATTGTTATAATCTACCTTAGTCTAGCATCATTTTCAAATAAAAATAATTAATAAACCTTTTTTCCTAAAACTTAAACTAAATTTAAAAACTAAGATAAAAAAATATTTTTAAGTAACAATTTTGTTTTAAATTACTCTCACGTTACTCAAAAATACTTACATAGCCTTCTCTGCATTTCTAGCCTGAAAATAAAAAAAAATAAATTAATAAAACTTAAAAAAATATAGGCTATTGACCATCACTTTGAAGCAAAGAGCAATTTTATGACTGATGATGGTTCTTGGGTACCTTAATATGAAAAAATATATATACAAATTCAAGCATGCATTTTTTAGAACGTGGTCCATTTTTTCATTATTTTAAAAATCTCGAGATCTATGCATTTTTTTGCGAAAAATCAATTTTCTATCAAAATAACATCTAAGTAAAAAAAAAACATTTTGTTCTAAAAAAAATGCAAAAAACAATTGAAAGAAATCTAAAAATCTATTTTTTTGTCCTTTTTTTAGACGTTAGTCTACAAGGTAATGCTTTGGAGAAAAAGAAGCTGACGTCAAAACCTTTAAAATGAGCGTAGCTACAGGTATTTTCATTAAAATTTAACAGATATATGATTTTTTGAATTTTACAACCATAACGGTATTTTAATAATAAAGCACCGTTTATTATAATATATTTTAATCATAATTATAGATTTAATAAAATCTACTTAAATGGGGTTAGAAGTCTACAAAAAATGGGTAATGTCTATTCTTACTAGCTAGCTAGATAGCTTGGAAATAGTCAAAAGGGTGTTAAGCAAATTGTGGGTTCAGGGAATTTAGTATTAAATGTTACATTTTTCGTAATAAGCGCGTAACACTAAAAAAAAATGCAAGCAATCTTACAATATCTGAAGAGGACATAAAAGAAGACATGGGCCATGAAATAGACATTGCTCCTAACGTCCAATAGCTCTTAATTAATTGTAATATACTCTTATTTAGTTTGGTGGAGATATATAGATAATATTTTTTTTCTATTAATTAACATGATGAAAATTGTCCAAATAATTTTTTAACACACATAATACACAAGAACCCACTATTCATTTCAATTTAGAAAAAGAATGAAACTCACAACTTTCTTTTCTTCATATTCTAATTAAAATATATATATATATATATATATATATATATATATATATATATATATATATATATATATATATATATATATATATATATATATATATATATATATATATATATATCGTGGGTTCAGTATTATACTGTTCTATGAGTCCAAAATGAAATTATTGGGAAATGGCGATTGAATATTTGATGGTATTTTTTGTTTTTTAGTGAAATGTTTAATAATTTTAAGACTGGTTTTAGAATTATATACTTAAGAATGAAAAAATTTCATGATTCTTATTTGAATTTTGTTCTTATACGTTTTGAAGCAAAATAAACAATTTTTTATAGAACATTTTTTTATTTGTCAGTAAAAATTTTAAAAATATCAGATTTTGTTCCAACAAAAAATTCTGTAGAATTAATTTTTTTTTTAATACTAGGAAAATAATGACATAAAAGCAAATTATTGTATTACAAAACGTAACCTCGGTATTTCTACCATAAGAAAATTGGATTAAAAAAATAATGGAGATATTCTTGCTTTAAAAAAAAAACGGAAAATATTATTTTGCTAAAAATAATACATGAAGTTAACTATTTTATATATATTTTATAACCTTGGCGAAAAACCAAATAAAAAAATTTATTCTTGAATTATTAACTTTTTGCTAAAAACAACTACTTCCAATATAAACTGACTTTTACAAACAAACTTCTGGCATGGGTTCCCTTTATCACCATTATTAAGTAATATTTTTATGGAAAATTTTGAATCCAATTTTTTCAAAATCATAATTTAAACCTTTAGTTTGGTGGAGATATATAGATGACATTTTTTCTATTTACCAACATGACGAAAATTGTCTAAATAATTTTTTAACACACATTAATACACAAGAACCCACTATTCATTTCACTTTGAAAAAGAACAAAACTCAAACTTCCTTTTTTTTGATATTCTAATAAAAAAAGATGTAAATAATTTCGAAACCAAAATTTACAGAAAACCTACACATACCAACAGATACTTAAATTTTAACTCTAATCACCCAATAATGGTAAAGAAAGGATTGTAAAAAGTCTTTTGATAGAATTAAAATAATTTGTTCTGATCAAAACAAAGAAAATGAAAAAGAATTTTTAAAAGATATTTTAGTTCAAAATAATTATCCTCTTGATTTTATAAAAAATGCTTT